>CAWUFW010008931.1:600000-834836 GCA_963921515.1 Calotriton arnoldi
GAATAAAGCTACGCCACTGTTTAGCGAGGTGGCTAAGCAGAAAAAGTCCCTACCATCCTTACCACTGTGCCCTACAGCCATCAATGCACCCTCCACTACTTGTAACATTCTAAGGTTAAGTAATACAGATACTCCAACAGGGCACTTATTGCATGATAGGAGTATTAACATTAACACCCCAAAACTTACAAACAATCAGCATAGCACCCGAGGAGGGAGGTGGGACCAGGATATTGATAAAGCATACAATAGTCATAGAATATACATGGTGAACGTGCCAAAGTTGAATCCCAGCAAAAGAAGAGAAAGTGCGGATTCACTGACCAATAAGGCTATCCATTGGATACGCCATGTAAGGGGATGTCGTTCAGTGATTAGAGAAGACATCACCAAGGCACGTAGACTCACTTCCCCTACCAATGGACTGGACTGTATAGAATTAACCCTTCAGAGGGAGGAGATGGCCGAAAACCTAATTGCCCTTGAATTTAGGACTTGTACCCCTGACTTTTCATCCATCCAGCTAAGGAGGTCCCCGCCTGTAGTCCAAACTAGTTATCACCTTGGGCAGCCGCAAATAGGCAGGATGGGTAGCTCCACTCTAGAAAGTAACGACTGACTGGCAGGAGAGCCCGGAATACACAATGGTTGTGCTGGCAACTTAACAGTCCCTAATGGTAGCCATAGAGACATGAACTCGAACTGCAGTAATAGTACTGCCAAGTCCACCCAAATGGTACTACCACTCACAACCCAGTTAGCGTTTCAGTATGAGCCTAGTCTAATCGCCTCAGTAGAGCCAATCAGTACAGGGAGCATATGTCACGCTGCTGAAAGAACTGGCAGTTTGTCAGTCTCTAAAGGTAGCCACGCTGATACGATTCCCAATTGCACTAATAGATCTGCTATGCCCATCCAAACGGTAACTCCACGCCAACCTCGGGTAGCGTATCAGAGTGAGTCAAGTCAAATTCCCATAGTGGAGCCACACGCCCTACCGAGCATTTATCCCACTATTAGGAGAGGCACATTGATATCATGGAACATTGCGGGGATGAGCTCTAAATTCTCATCCCCGGAATGGCATGCTTTTATCAATTGTTTTGACATCTGTCTCTTCCAGGAGACATGGCTCCTGGCACCACAACACTGTGTAGGTTTTTTAAATTATCATATCCCGGCAATAAAAGGAGCAAAAGGCCGGCCCTCAGGAGGCCTGACCATTTGGGTCCGCCTAGAAGTAGACATTAGTATAAAAGAGCTCCCCTCTAGGAGTAATGACATACAGGTATTAAGGCTAAAATTGGACCCGCTCAAGAGCATCGACATCTATAACATTTACGTGAGGGGAACCAGAGGAGGAATATCCCAAGTTTTAGTGGCTTTGGACGAATTCCTCGAATTGCACTCTATGGAAGCCAATGGTATTATAATTGCGGGTGATTTTAATTCAACCTTCGAGCCACTTGCCTCTGCAGAATGGCAACTTTCTGAAGAAGAAGACGCTCAATGGGAAATCCCGAAACTGGAACTTGATCCAGTAAAAAAGTGGACGGAAGTAGTTATTCAGATAAATTCCATCTGCTTCGAGAAGGGGCTTAGGGCATTAAATGGCAGGACTCCCCATGACAGTCTGGGGGCGAATACATTTAACAATGGTTACAGTAAGAGCAGGATAGATTACATTCTTATGAATCTAAAATTCTGGCACACAATCATTGACATGATGGTTAGAGACCGCCCCGAAAGTGATCATAATCCCCATTGTGCAACCTTTAGATGGTGGAAGCGGGAGCCACTACCGGGGGGAGATGTTGAATTGTATTCTCAGGACGTTGTTCCCACCAACGACATGAGACGTCTTAAATCTTAAATGGGAACAAATAGTTGAAAGTACTGAGACGGTGGATAGTATCTCCAAAGATGTCGATAATATCCTTGTAGAATTAGAAACTATTTTGTCCACCAGTGGCCCACTGGACCTTGTCACCCAGTCTCACGAAAACTTTTTTAAGCATATGAGAACCTATTTTGTTAAACAATGTAAACCAAAGAAAACATTAGGCCAGAAGTCCTGCCGCTGGTATAACAAAGAATGTAGGCAGGCAAGAGCGCTCCTTGGGAACACGATTAAAGATGGAAACCCTGTCCTGGTACGTGCAGCTAGGCAGGCATACAAGAGTTCCATGTTCAAAGCTAAACGTTCCTGGGATGAGCAACGATGGCAGGACCTTAAAGAGGCTAGCACCCAGAATAATAGCAAACTGTTCTGGAATATTATAAAATGGGGTCTTGGGGGCCAACCTGAACAACCGCAGAATCATGTCATGAAGGAAGATTGGGTCAAATATTTTAAACCACAATATGCAAGAAGTATAATTGCGAATAATATGGGTGACCCAAGTTATGTATTCTATGCAGAAGAGGTTTTTAACACCAATGATGTTGTGTTAGCCCTTGAAGCAGAAGCAAGCGGAAGAGCGCCCGGTCCTGATGGTGTCCCCGCCGATGTGTTTTTACATGACAAAACAAGATGAGGAAGATACATTGCTTTAGTGGCTAACGCAGTTGCACAAGGTGCCCCTGTACCGGACTCCTGGAAAGGAGCCGAAATAATCCCCGTGTATAAAAAAGGTGACAAATCATTACCGTGGAATTACCGTCCTATCAGTTTGATAGACTCACTACAAAAGATAGTGGGTAGGATGATCCTCAACAAGATTAATGAATGGATAGATGAATATAGTATATTGACCCCCCTGCAGACTGGGTTCCGGGCATACACCAGCACCATTGATCAGGTGTTCCGGTTTACTCTAATACTATGGAAAACAGTGGTCCTGGGGAAAGGCAGCATATATGCTGCCTTTGTAGATTTAAAATCTGCATTCGATCTTGTTCCCCGTTTCCAGCTTGTGGGTGACGCTGCTGGAACTGGGGTTGCCCAAAGAACTACTTACACTTATAATGAGGCTGCATGAGGACAATTACTCTAAAATTCGCTGGGGATCTCAGGGCATGGTTACCAGCTTGTTTCCGGTAGAACGAGGGGTGCGCCAGGGCTGTGCCATGGCACCCACCCTATTCTCCCTGTACATTAATGGAATAGTCGACTGTTTGTCACCCGTGAATACTGATGCCCCGATTTTAGCCGGTGTCAAAATACCAATTTTACTGTTCACAGACGACACATTGATTATTTCGAAGACCCCGAGTGGGCTCCAGCGAGCGCTGGCAATTTTTGAAAAGTTTTGTTCCGATCGTGGTCTCGAAGTCAATGTGTCGAAAACTAAATGTATTGCTTTTAACCCGCATAGAGCTTTTAAAGGTAGCATCACAATGAACAACCGACCATTGGAACAAGTTAGAGCATTCACATATCTGGGGATAAACATACAGAGTGACTTAAAGTGGAATCAGCAAATTAACCTGGCAACACTCAAGCACCGGCAAATGTCGGGAGCAATAAAACTGGAGCACAAAAAGGCACTTACTAAACCTATTAGACCTGTGCTCCAAGTTTATGATATGAAAGTGGTAAGCTCAGCCCTCTATAGTGCAGAACTATGGGGTTTTGAGAATGCATCCAAACTTGGTGTGGCAGAGAATAGGTTTTTATGTAGTATTACTAATCTCCCCCTAAGCACGCCATCGTGTCCGTTACATTATGATCTAGGAAGAAAGTTTATATCAGATATTGTAAAACTACGCCCAGTGCTATATTGGCGCAGGTTGTGGACAACACCAGAATTACAGCCATATGCCGCAGGCTTCTTGGACATAATCAATTTTGATAGTTTCCATAAAATTAGATGGCTCAGGGGTATTAGAGATACCCTCGTTGACATTGGCCTGAAAATGCTCTGGGAAGATCCGACAACGGCGAGATTTTCCTCAAAAAAGTACCTAAAGGAAAAATATTGGGAGGTGATCACTTATAACACCGTGAGATATAGCGAATCATCCACACTGACAGGAACCTTCCTAGAATTTAAGCACACCTCTTACCTTGAATCATACTGGGACATTATAACAAAACCACTAGATAGGAAACTGTATTTTCAGTTGAGGGTGGGCTCGCTACCCTTAAGATCTTTTACGTCTAGGTGGTCTAAATCAAGTGATAACAAGTGTCCCTCTTGCCCGGCCCACAAAGAATCAGTTGCACAGATGCTATTTGCCTGCCCAGCTTATGCAACTCCTCGTCGAGTTTGGCTGAGACCCTTATGCAAGTTGTTAGGCACAAGTAGGAGTGCAGAAGCCGAAATAATTCTATGTACTAGCACCTCACCCACTATTCTAATTGCAACTGCAAAATATCTTGGGTGGACATGGGCAATAAGGTCAAAGTCAATGTAATAACGAAATTTCTATGCTTAAATGTAAATATTGATCAAGTCCTGCAAATATTTTTATCAACCTAGTGTATCTGGTCTCTCCCGTGTCCAATGGTTTACATGAAGAAGCTACCCTTGTTGTGACACCCCGACAGTGAACTCTGTGTGAATTTTATCCTTTTATAATAATGAGTCTTTTTTAAATTAATGTTCAGTTTTATCGAAAATCGACATATGTATTTATCGCACCTTCCGATTATGTTTTCTATTGTAAATGAGGGAATATTTTTTGTAAAATGCTTTTATGATGATATGTCGAATAAAGCTTAACAAACTGGAACTGGATAATATATATTGGTGCAAAATTTTTATGTTACATGGTAGAGTTTTGAAATATTTAGTATAGATGCCAGATATTATATAGATTCTAGATTTATGAAAACGATTTTGGTTAAATGCCTTAAAAAATATTTTGCATGTTACTACTTTGAGAATGCAGTAGGCCATAATCACAGTTGCATATTTATGTGTATTAATCACTGACAAACATTACAGAATGCTTATATATGATATATCTGCGTGATTTTATAATGCTTTTTAACATAAATGAGGGGTTTTACACTAAATGAAGTATGAGTTTGGAAGATGTTTGAATTAACTTTTCTCTTTAGGCTGTGTCTTTTCCATGGCCTCATACAATGAACTTTGACCCGTTTCCAAATGTTGCTTATTTGTTCTGATCATGCCACATTCCTTAAAGGATAAACCAGACACTTTTTCTTAATTCTCTTTTGAGTGGATTTCATGAGAACCTAACCTTTTCACCCTGTCCTTGGACAAGCAACAATGTTAAAGCTTTTTGTTGACAAACCTGCAAGGATGCAATGTATTGTTCTTCTCATGATTCATATGAGAAAATTCCATGGAGTATCAATTTGTACCTGCTAAATGGAAGAGTGATCACATGGGATCACTCCACAGTGGACTGACAACAAGGTCATGATGACAAATATGCACTTTAAAGACTATTGGATTCAGGAGTGGGCTCCCCTGCCTTCTTCGTGCTTTGTCTCCTTTATCAGTTTTGGCGGTCTGAGGACTCTTTGGCGATGCTCTTGAGAACTGTGGCTGTAGCCATTGCGCCATCACTGACTTGACTCTACCTTGCCTGCCGAACTATCTCATATTTGCTATTGCCTTAAACTAATTAACTTAACTGCTGGACTATTTGGAGCTGTCTGGTGGAAATCTATTTCAAATATCTGTTGTAGATCATTTATTTGAGATTTTATGTTCCTTCTTTGAAACTATGCTTGGGAGTTGGCTACCAATTAATGGTCCTCATGGGTAGACCAGCAGTGGGCCATCCTAGATTCCACTCCTTACTGTGACGAAGAAAGGTCCATCAGAGGACCAATGCCTCTGTGATAAAGTAGCCAGAAGAAATTCAGCACTCTTATAGGCCCGGTGCTGGACGACTGTTTTCTGTAAAAAGTGCTTCCACTGCCACACTATGAAAGTGAGAAACTAAATGAACCCTATTTATACAGAGCAATTACAGCATGATGAGCCGAGACTAAGGCCGGAACTTTGAGGGATTTAAGTTTCACAAGGGGCATTCTGGGACACTAGAGGTACCGCTGTCATATTCTTCTGGATTCCAGGATCCTTTGTATCCAGACCAAGGTGGGAAGAGTGATGTGGGAGAAACCAAGTGAGAGCCCTTAGAGCATGGGTGTCCAACATAGATCCAGGAGGGTAGTGACTATACATGAATTTTAGGATTACTGTTCGCTGCATAAATTACTTCCAATTAGATTCACTGTAAGCAAAGTTAGCGTATGTGGATATCCTGAAAGTCTGGCAAGGACCATGTTGTCCTTGGCAAAGTTCCCCACCCAGGAGAATGACACTTTCCTGAGTGGTGCTTTATAAATCTATTCTCTAAGCAACAGCTGAACAACCATTTTAAAGACCACAGAAACTCTGCTGGGGTGCTGTAGGGCGGAGCTTGACCTTCCCCAGCCCAACAATGACAGACATCATGATGCCCCAATAAGGGAGAAATCTGGATCTTGGTTTCAATCAATCTGCATTTGTAAAGTTCGACACTGTCACCCCTAAGGGTATCCGGGCGCTGTGTCTCCGTAGAAGAGCCAGGTCTTAAGTCACTTTCTGAAGTCAGCCAGCGAGGGGGCTGTGCGGAGCTGTAGGGGAGGTCATTCCAGGTCTTGGAGATGTAGGCGATGTAGGAGAAGGAGCGGCCACTGCTGTGGCTGCGAAGGATGCGGTATGTGTGTACAAGGGCGAGTGAAGAGGAGCGCAGGTGTCTAGCAGGATGGTGGAAGTTCAGTCGATGGTTGAGGTAGGCAGGTCCTAGGTTGTGTCCTTAGACCAATGTGTGATGTGTTTCAGACTTGTTGGGCTCGTTACTAAAGCAGACGCCACTCAGAGCAAATTTAAGCCTACACAAGCGTGAGACGCAAGGTGACCGTTTCTATCATTCAAGACAACAGCAGTCTCCAGTGTAAAAGTGACCCGAATCAATGACGTGGCCATTGTGGCACGGGCCTTAGTGCCGGAAGGAAATGAGAAATATAGCAATGTTCACGGTTCAGTGGTCCCCTCTGGGTCCCCGTACCACTGCACCTGCTGCACCAATGGAAGACCAATGAGAATGTGATTCTCTTCCCACGTCTACAGCTTACAAACTTTACCCAAACATGTAAAATTTGTAACAAGTCTCCAGCTGATAAATGCGACCATCGCCCAAGGAAAATTCCGGATTTCCAATATGTTGTAGTATTCTACTTATTACCTCTGCATATATTTTGCCTTCAGCAACCTTCAGACCTAAGGGATTTTCTGCCCTGATTTCTCTGTTTTGAGTACAGCCTGGCCCTGCCACTGATGCATCCTGTTTCCCAGGCGAGTGCAAGGAGGGCAGTGCAGGGTTCCCTCCCGGCAGCACTTGCTTTGGATATGGACAGGAACGAGGCCGCGCGCCTCAATAGGCAGCAACAAAGTGTCTTATGCAGTGGATGGTATGTGAAAATGTCCCTTATATGACCCGCGCTGCAGCTAAAATGATTGATTGTGTGGTACTCAGGTATATGAGAAGAGGTTATTGGTCTGGGTACACTGCAGTACTTAATTTGAGCCGGCACTCTTTTCAGGAGACAGTGTCACTATATTAGTCTGGATGCTGGCAGTCCCAATTATGAAAGATTGCAATAAAAACACAGGTACACAAGGTTCTGTTATGAGAGCCTTGCACCGCCTCGTTGCAGAATTAAAAGCTGCAGCTTAGTAATTAAAAAACGTAGCGCCAGATACGAAGAATCATGGACGTCAGTTCACTAAAATGCCTGGGGTAGCAGAAGTGACATCACACACCTTTTGACTCACGCACACATACACACACATTCAAACACTCTCCCTCACATAAACACTCTCCCCCGCAAGCATACACACAACTATATTTAAAGGCATTTCATTTTACTTACCTCTGCTGCCATGGAGGGTGATTTTCAGCTAATTATACTCCACTTTTAGTACACTAATACTGAATAACGTATTATTATTCACTATTAGTGTAATAACAGATTGACAGAAAACAAAGAGAGTGAACCCCAAAGGACGTCTATAAGGATGAGCTGACCCTGTGTTCCAGGCACTGATTTTTGCCATCTCTGAGGCCAGGGCTGGCAAAGGCAGTGCCAGGGGTCGCTGGGGGCAAGCCAGGGGTCGCAGCTGCAGCCACTGGGACCTCTAAATGACGTCCATGTGAATAATTAACAATGAGCATTCAGAGGAACGCCCGTATGTTGTGACCAAAACAATACTTTGGTTGTGGCTGATTGTATTCAGTGAGCTAAAGTCAGCCACGACCAACGCTTTGCTCAGGATATATATGTAGGTTCCTCTGACTTAACGGCCCGCGCCTGTGGTAAAAGTGGTCTACGGTTGCATTGGAAGTGGTTACAGACCCCTAAATAACGCTGATTCGATCATTATTACTATTATTTTTTTTATTTATATAAACTCGATACTGGGATAGAGAGCTCTGTTTGCAGTATTTCTTCAGGTGCATAACTACATTTGGAAGTCGCACATGCATATTGTTTGATCCTCCTGAAACGACTCTGATATGATCTCTTGCTAACAAAGGACTCTCATATCATGAGCTTAAGTCCACTGAGAGAGGAATATCTAGCAAGGTACAGGCTAATATTAGTTGAAGTACTCAGGGCCACGAAAGATCTGGCCCAACTTGCACATTTTCATCATGGTTCGCGAGACTGTGACATATGGAAGGACAGTAGGCTTCTGAAGTGATGTAATAGGGCACTGTGCAGGTTTTTGGGACAGCTGCCCCAGCATTCATTTCACTTGCAAATCATTTTTAATTATAAGTGTAGGAGGCAGGCTCAGTATATGGTGTACACCTATTGGTGTGGCATCCTGCACTGAGTCCAGGCAACCCTTAGTGATAGTTGTAGTGGTCCCTGATAACCAAAGCTCTCAAGGGGTAGCTGTGGAGAGCAGCCAAGGCTTATTCGGGAGGGTGTAAAGCGGGTGCATAACCACTCAGTCAATCAGTAAAGCTTACACACAAGAAAGAACCACACCAGTGTTAGAAAAACACTTTGTATTTATTGCACACTAACACTAAAACTACTTTGGTATGACTACTACCTAGAAATAATCGATACACGATAAAATATACTTAAAAACAGGTAAGTAAAGCACATAAATACATGAGCCCCTATGGTGGGGAGGGGGGCAAACCATATACTAAGAAAATGGAATGCGAGCTGAGTACCCAAACGATACAACCACCCAAGGATCTATGGACCTGGGGAAGCAAAAAAACACCAGAGGTAAGTAAATAGGGTTCCCAAGACGCCTGGGTGCAACGGCCATAGAAGAACATGGGAAAGTCGCAGTTGGAGTTTTACTGATTCAGGAGCCTTCCCAGATGACCCAGAGGAAACCCGTTAAAACCAGGCATGTTGAAGAACACCCCCACCCGTGGATACCCAGAGAACCAGGATACCTATACCAGGGAGCCCGGGTGCATAGGTTCGAAGTGGTGTCGGAACCGCCTCTTGAAGCCAATTGAGAGTCTCGGTTATCCAGCTGCTACACAGTCTCATGGACCAGGTCGGTGAAACCCAGACATGGGTTCCAGATGAGGAGTTCCTGCAAAAAGAGGGGACAGAGTCCAAACCACCCGGAGGTGTCCAAGAGGAGCAGGAGCACAATGCCAGCCCTTGTCAGCGGTACTTTGCTGTAGCACACAGGTCTTGAAGATGCAGCTTTGGAGCCCATGCATCCATGAGCTGTCCCACACCGATTGAAGAATGCAGGAAGGTCAGAGGCTGGCAGGACCACCAACAAGCCTTGGCAAATGCAACAGATATGTTGCAGTAAACAATGTTTAGCTGTAGACCAGCAAGGTCTGTGGGAATCACCCAGCAAGGGTAAGTCAGGGATGGCCCTCACCAAGCAGGAGAGCCAGCAGGAGTTGATGGAGACTCCAGAAGGACCCTCTGGAAGCATGCACAGTGAGTCGCAGGGAGGCCTTGGCAGCACACTGAAGATGGATGCCCACGTCACTGGAGAAGCAGAGAGGATGCTGCTCTCGGGACCGTGTGATGCTGGAGGCTGGGACTTTTTGGAGCTTGGAGATCTTTGGTCAGGAAAGCCAACAAGCCTTGGCAATGGCAAACAGACGCAGTGCATAGGGATGCGGTTCCCGTCGACTGGAGAGGGATTACAGTCTCCCAAGTTGCAGGGAAGACTAGTCAGGCCTCTGGACAGCCAACAAACCACCACTTGTGATGTGGAGCTTGAAGGTGTCCATGGGACAGCAGGATCCACAAGCCGGTCGTCGTCATCGAGGTGCCTGCGGATGCAGGGGAGTGACTCCTTCACTCCAAGGGAGATTCCATCTTGCTACCTTGATGCAGGCAGAGTCATGGGAGACTCAGGAGGATGCACAGAAGTTACAGAACTTGGAAGAGCACGGAGACAAAGTTGCAATAGGAGTCTTCCTTCCAGAAGGAGTCTTTGTCTTGGGTCCTGGCTCGGTCCAGCAGCAGAGTTCAGTGACCGATAGCAGAAGAGTCTTGAGACAGATCTTCAGAAGAAGCCAGACGGTTCTTGAAGATGAAGTCCAGATGAATCTAAGGATCCACCCTCAGGGGAGCCCTTAGGTAACCCAGGAAAGGGGATGGGCGTCTTCTCTGGTGACCCACCTATCAGAGGGGGTCAGGGACGCTACTCATGTGGACTGACCAGTCAGATGCTCCCAGGGGCCTCTGCCCATCTAAGATTCAAGATGGCAGAATCAAGTGACCTACCTGGAGGAGCTGTGGGCGCTCGCAAAAGAGGAGCCGGACAGGGGGGTTGTCACTCCCCTGTCCTTTGTGTAGTTTTGCACCAGAGCGGAATGTACTGGTGGAAACCGGTTTATGCAAGGAGGGCATCAAATGTGCCCTTCAAAGCAGTGTGGAGGCGCTCAGAAGCACCCCCACCATAGCCTAAGGCACTTATTTCTAAAGGAGAGGTGGTTAATCCTTTTTCTACGTATCCCTTCCTGAATTAAGCTCAGCATCAAGAGGGCAGAAGAGTGTTTCGGGTCGGCAGCAGCACTATCTTGCACGCAGACCCTGTAAGGCTACAAAGTTAGACATCGGGGCCCTCTAAGGAGTCCTCCCAGTACATGGGATCATGCAACTAGCACTGGAATCAGTGTAGTGGCATGATTCCAGCATATTTGACACCAAACTGACAAGGTTCGGAGAAGCCATTATGAAGCTGGACATCTCGACTAGGCCAGTGCCCACTACATACCTTAAAGCCAGAGAATGGACTCCAAGTTTGTAGCGGTGGCATAACACTTAGAACCATGCACCCTGCCTGTCGCCTACTTTATGGGTGACTTATAGGTTTAAAGTGCAGTGACCCGGATATAAGGAAACCCTTATACGTAAGTGAAAGGTGCATGCACCATTTCACGCAGGTTGCAATGGTGGACCTGCAGACACAGTTTGCATGGGTTCTGATGGGTGGCATAATACATGCTGCAGCCCACAGGAGATCCCTGGTGTACCTTATTACCATGTACTAGGGACTTACGGGGGTACACCAGCATACCAATTGTAGGGTGTTCAAAGTACTTACCAAAGAACTGAGGAGAGAGAGAACAGACACTGGGCTCCTGATTAGCAGGATCTCAGTGTACTACATTCAAAACACACTGACACCAGGCACAAAGTGGGGCTAACAATGCCAGAAAGGCCCTACTTTTCTACCATTAGCCCCCTGGAAATTGTCTTCATATGTCCCCCTGAATTGTTCTTTCACTGCATTTTGTGTAATACCTTTTACCTGCAATACTGTTTTTCCCTGGGAAATGTCCATTAGTGCCCCTTTGAACTTTAAGCACATTAAAATTAAAGCCTGATTCAGTTTGTCTAGAGGAAGTGCTGAGAGAGCAGCAGTTGTTGGTGTGTCAGAGTGTTTGGTGTACTGTGTGCGCTACAGAGTGGTGAATGGGTTGTAAGGGAGACTTCAGCACGGCTTGGGGATGCAGTCCGGATTACTTTAGGCTTGCACAGGCACAGACAGGCTATCCTTTGGAGAGCTACAGGCTCACCGGAGCACATCCACCGCTCACCCAGGTCAAGATTAGGTCTGTGCATAATTTTAACTATGCAAGCATCATGGTGCTACTCGCAGCTCACATCATTTCCTGATTTCCTTATGCTAATGCCAACCGTGTACCGTTCTCTCACGGGAAAATTTGTTTGAGCACAATTGTCTTGTGTGAAACTGAATATGTGCCACGTGGAAAGCGCTCTAAATTTTCACCACACAACTTTAAAAAACTTGACAGTGGACCGTTGCGTGGGAGAGCTACAGAAGGTCAATTATGCTTCCGAACAGATGGTGAAAATGAATGTCTCATGATGAAAAGAATTGCAACATCTTCACACAGACACCCATCTTTGCACCTATGCAGAAAATCTGTGGTTCACACAAGGGTTCCATGTGCAGAACTAGGAAACAAGCTTTGCAAACCAATAGATCAGGCAAGGACATGCCAGAGGAATGGTTCATTTTTTTCATTGTATTCGGTAAAGAAATCTATTGGCCCACCAGCTGTGGCAAAGATTATTTTAGGAACATGTGATCAGGCAAAATGCCATCACTCACGGTGCAACAGAGCCAGTGCCTGAAGTAGGCTGACCGATTGTCCCATGCTGTATGCTGTGGTGGTAAGAAGGAAATGTGAATGACAACTGAACAAACCAATGGATTAAAAAGGCTGGCCAAACGTCCCTCTAAGTATGTATATATGAAAGTATATTTTTAGACTACATGAGCTGGCAAGACAACTAAGGCTGTCTCTATACAAGACCCAAAAACTAAAAACATAAAAACAGATTCTTAATCACTAATCATGCAATCAAATTTGATTTCAAATTTGAAAAAATATCAATCCAGGCACTGCCTCTGATGCCTAGAGGTTTTGATAAGTTGATTATGTATATCACTAAAGAATAAATGCTCCAAATTTGCAAGAAAAAGAGCTAAGTACACGTTTTGAAATTTTTTGCTTGTTTTAATTTTATAGCACAAACATGAAATGCCACCTACAGCTGGTGATATTTCATTAGTACCATTAGTAATGAAACCACCAACAGTATTAATGAAATACTACAGGTGGTTGATAGAGAAAATGCAGTAGAGAAGTGAGGGCCTGATTTATATAGTTTGATTAAAAGTACTCTGCCCATCAAATATGGAGAAGGACACCGCCACCCTGACAGACTACAGTGCATCACATTTAAAGATGGCCGCCGGCCCAGCAGGCATCTCTGTACATTGGAAGGGATTGCCGCCACAGCCACTCTCATGTGGGAGTGAAAGTTTTGACACAACACATCATATTCATTACTACCACTGTCAGTGGTAGTTTTTGGGATGTGAAAAAGTCTGGCGTTATTGCAGTTACAGCCAGCAGTAATTAGTACAATGTCTGTTCGTAGTAGAAAACAGGTGTAGTGGTAAATAGCATAGGATCTTGGCAGTATTTCTAGTTGTCATGGATGCTATTTCTGAGTTATTGGTAGGCTCTTGTCCAATCAGTAGTGGCTAACTGTTGTGAACTCTTCCTGATTGACAAATGCACAGTTCGGGGCCACTGCAAGTTGCTAGTACTGATAATTAATGTTGAGTGGAAAAAAAATCAGTGAATTGAAAAGGGAAGGAATCTGCTCATTTTTCCAATCCACCTGCAAAATGAAACTGCTACAACAACCCCCCATATCTACTCTGCAGGTGAACCAGAAAAACAGGATTTTGGACAGGCCGCACAGTTTATGTGGTAAAACTTGTACAGCGAAACATGTGTCATGGACGACCACGTCACTTAGATGATGCATTAAGTGTGGGAACAGCTGCATTTCAAGGCTCACGAAGATTGATTGGTGGGATAGTTAGCATATATTTCTGAGTGGAATTTAATTTCCAGATCTTTTAACCAAACACCATTCTCAACCAATCACTGAAATACACTCATTAACTATTAAAAAAGAAACACACAGACACAGCCGTGTCAGCTAGAATTACCCTGATGTGATAGGATTAATATTTGAACTGCAGCCTCCTGATGCCTGCAAATTTATGTCCCTGTTCTTCACTGCTCAGGCTATTTCTTTGACTCCATCTTATACTTTCTTGAATCATTAAGACTTTCTTCTGTCTTCCTACTTCAAAGCGACGTCGTACGCAGCGCGAGGCAAAGCCGCCTGCTTCACGCAGGGAGACTTTGTTTAATATTAAAGATCTGCAGCCCCGCTCAGATCTCTGCTGTATTCCTGCCTGAATACATCCGCCACCGTTTCACTGCACCAAAGCCCCGTCAAATAGGAATGAAAAGGGTATTTTGTCACCAGCTTCTTCAGAACAATCCCCTCTTTGTGGCACACTCCAGGAGCCACAGACGGAGCGCTCAGTTCACACCAATTAAACTGGGGTATCCACCATCTCTGAGATACATACAACATCCCTTTACAGGAGGTTTTTAGTGCTTTCCGCCGTTTTATTAGATTTCATACAAGGCCACTGAAATTATGCGACTCTGTGGCGTTTTATGCATAGTTGTGGATTTGCAACACTTGCTAAGTAATTCATTATTTTCTGCCTAATTTGCAGATTTTAACCCAAAAAATTTGATTCTATTTCAAACGGATCAAAAGTTTCTAAAAATGCCACCGCATGTGTTGACACAGAGTGTCCGTCCCTTATGTTGTGCAGAGGCAGGTCAAGGTTCAGTGATTTAAGTGTTAAACGGATATTAATGAGGTGAGACCTTTGCCCAACTCCCCCAACCATCTCACTTTGGTAATCCCACCAAGATGAAAACTTTGAGACACAAAAAACTAAGCAGAGCCTTCCCTAAGAGCTCAAAGGCAGAGAGAACGACCTGTATGTCAAAGACAGGAGCAAAAACCCTAACCCTAGGTTTCAAAAGGGCACATTTCTTGAGCAATCTGGAAGCCAATACCTCAATAGAGGGCAAACTACACTAAGGGCCCACAAAGCTCTGATAGCGGCCCAGTGCAACCGCAGAGGAGAACAGATAAAACCATACCGAAGTCATTGTACAGGAACTGAAGCACCAACTCAGGGTCACACGACGACGAGCCAACAACTTGAGAACACAACTTTTGAAAAGAGGCCTAGTGGTGGCTAGAAAATGCATGCTGAGTCGCCGGCTGTTAGACCTGGGGGTCTCTAGTTGGTTGAGGTATGTACCTTAGTCCAAATAGGGACCCTTGCTTCTACATCAGGGTAAGGAGGGACACACCTTCAGATAACCCCTGCTCACCCCCTGGTAGCTTGGCACGAGCAGCCAGGCTTATCTCCAAGGCAAATGTGTAAAGTATTTGCATCCACGCTCTCAGTGACACAGTGATAACACCACAAATGGACTCCACACGAGTTTCATAAAAAAACAATTATATGTTTATAGAAAAAAGATATACGATGAGACCACACGATAAAAATCCAACATATGCGTATTTGTAATATTTCACCTTGCCGGTTATTAGGCCAGCACGCAATGGTAGGTTCTTGCAGTATTAATGAGCAATTCTCGATGATCCAATGCAGTCCTAATGCAATGCTATGCAGTTCGTAATGCAAGAATCAGGCAGTTCGTAATGCAAAAATAATGCAATTCGTAATGCAACAATCAGGCAGTTCGTAATGCAAAAATAATGCAATTCGTAATGCAACAATCAGGCAGTTCGTAATGCAAAAATAATGCAATTCGTAATGCAACAATCAGGCAGTTCGTAATGCAAAAATAATGCAATTCGGCACCGATCGCAGTGCTCTGGACGGTCTCTATGCCCTCTTACTGACTCGCGGTCAGCTACTGCCAAAATATGCCCCCCAACACTGTTATGATGGAAAACAAAGTGGCGCACCACATTCTGGCCCCGGTACTGCCACTCCTCGGCAAGTACAGGCTGCGATACGGACTGGAGCGGGGGCTCGCGCTGCAAAGATGGGAAAGGCGGAGAGCGTTTCTCTCGTAACTTGCACCCCGCCCCAGGCGGCGACACACGCACGCTCGCTGAGCGTTACCTGGGAGGTGCGATCTCACTCTCCTCTCTTCTCCTTGCGGCTTGGGCCTCCGGTGCGACTTAGTTGATCTTGGGCCCTGGAACTCGGACCTCCGACAGTGATGGTTCGAGGTCTCTCCTTGGCAAAGGCAGGCTCGGGCCGGCGGCGGTGAATTCCCACAGCTCCTCTGGAGATGCCGGTCCGGACCGATGGCAATGACGATCGCAGCGGTTCTGGCCATGCTGTCGATCGAAGCAGAGAACAAGACTGCTCTGGGACACACAGTCACGGGGCAATTTCTCATGAAGGTCTCAGGCTGCCACAGGGCACACGCACACAGCGTCGCTGAGACTCACTTGAACTCCGGGTGCACACGATCACAGGGCAATCCTCATGAAGGTCTCAGGCTGCACGAAGCACACGCACACAGCGTCGCTGAGACTCACTTGGACTCCGGGTGCACACGATCACGGGGCAATCCTCACGAAGGTCTCAGGCTGCACGAAGCACACGCACACAGCGTCGCTGAGACTCACTTGGACTCCGGGTGCACACGATCACGGGGCACTCCTCACGAAGGTCTCAGGCTGCACGAAGCACACACACACAGCGTCGCTGAGACTCCCTTGGACTCCGGGTGCACACGATCACAGGGCAGTTCTTACGAAGGTCTCAGGCTGCAAAAAGCACACGCACACAGCGTCGCTGAGACTCACTTGGACTCCGGGTGCACACGATCACGGGGCAATTCTCACGAAGGTCTCCGGCTGCAAAAAGCACACGCACACAGCGTCGCTGAGACACACTTGGAAACTTTTATGTTCCTGAGTTTCCACAACAGGGAGCCAGCTCTCCTCGGGCCCTTGGAGACACGCTACTTCAGGACACAGCACAAGTAAAGTCCTCACAAGCAGGGGGACACAGCACACAGCAAAAGTCCCTTGTCCTCTCCTTAGTCAAACCAGCAAACTGCAGGCCAGCCCCAGAACACACAGCAAGGGTCAGTCCTTCTCTTCAGTCTCTTCAGCTGTTCTTCTTTGGCAGAGGTTCCTCTTGAGCACCAAGTAGGTTCAATCCTTTTGCAACAGGGATTTCAGTCTAAAGTCCAGGGGTTTCAGCTCTCATGGTTATACCCCTAAATGTCTTTGAAGTCTTTGTGTTCGAGGGCACTGACCCCTGTCCACCCCAGTTCTGGGTGTCTCCCTGCCAGTGACACCTTCTTCCTTTGATAGTGGGGGTCTGGATCTTCAATCACTCAGCAGGAGATGAAGCCTTTGTTTTATGGCAGCAGCCCAGGCCTCTTCACCTCCAGGGGCTACTCCTCCCCCGTACACTCCAGATGCAGGTCAGCCTGTTGCTGTCTCACCTCCCCTCCCTGGGTCAAGACAGTTCCCAGATCCTATCACATTCAAATCCAGACAGTCAATCCACAACCAGGCAGAGACACACAGAATTGTTAGAACAAAAACCCCAGCCACTTCTAAAAGCGTGGTTTCTAAACACACAATTCAAAAACCACCTTCACAAAAAGATGTGTTATTAAATTGTGAGCTCAGGCACACTAAACTTCACCTCTCCATCTTAAACCTATGGGAAGATAGGCTGGAAACATATTACACAGCCTTCCCCATTCTGTCCTATGGGCAAGATGACCTTGCAACAGTGAAAAACGAAATGGAGAGTATTTCACTGTTAGGACATGGTACACACCTCAGTACATGTCCTACCTTTCACAGACACTGCACCCTGCCCAGGGGGGTACCTTGGGCCTACTATAGGGGTGTCTGATGTGCATGGAAAGGGAAGGGTAAGGCCTGGCAAGTGGGTGCACTTGTCAGGACAACATGGCTGTTAGCAAACTGCGCGCAGGCACTGCAGTGGCAGGCCTGAGTTCTCTCTTTAGGGCTACTTGTGTGGGTGGCACAATTAGTGCTGCAGGCCCACCAGTAGCATTTGCATTACCAGCCCTGGCACACATAGTGCACTTTACTAGGGACTTTACTAGTAAGACAAACATACCAATTAGGGACAACCAATTACCATTACACTTTACACAGGGAGCACTTGCACTTTGACACTGATCAGCAGTGGCAAAGTGCCCAAAGCATCTAAGTTGGCAACACCATGTCAGAAAAAAGGTCTAGCGGGAAGGCAAAAAGTTTAGGGAACTTTAGCCAAAAAGGGCCAAGTCCAACACCGGCCAATAGGAAGCCTAAGCAGAAAAGGAAACTAGAAGAGAATGCTCAAGGTGTTGAAGCCCTACCATCTCAACCTTTTCATCGAGAGCATTACGCACAGAGTAGAGGCCAAGGCCCAAGGACGATGAAGCGGACAGAGGTGCAGAGGGAGAATCCACTCCAAGGTTACCAAAGAAGAGGAAGGAAGGTCTTCAGGGCCAGAGGTGGAGGCCTCTAATCACCAGCATACCTTAGTTTTGGATATTCACCATGAAGCTGGGAATGAAGAGAATGTGTCAGAAAGCGAAAAGAAATCCTGGAGGCCAAGGATTCCCATCTCCCCTGCTCCAGAAAATCTGGAAAAAACATCAAGGACCTAGGGCACTCTCTTGACTGATGAACAAGGCGATGATCAGAGTGCAACCCAGCAGAAGACGTTTTGAAAACCGGATCAGAGCACAATCATGGGAGGATAAGAACATGTGCTCAATGTCTCCGTCTTGGAGCTGTAGATTCCCTGATATGGACTGCCTGGATGGATGCCACCACCTGTTCAGCCAAACTAAAGACAAAATTTGGGACAAAAGGTGTTTCAGGAGCCGAAAACCTAGTCCAAACTGGTGATTTGGACAATTTCTGGTCACTTTGTTGCCTATGTTACCCAATAAAGCCACCTCTGCCACCTCGTGAACAGCCATTTTTCCTCCATCCAAATGGATGAATGTTCTGGGTCTAGAGGAGCCCAATGCACCCGAGCAGAGGCCTACACCAACATCACTTCTTATCTCAAGCTGCTGGCATCCAGGGTGAGCTCCAAAGGAGCGAGGGGCAGATGAAGATACCTGCCAGCCTCCTCATGCACCTCATCTCCATACTGCAGTGAAGGCTACACGTAGGCAACTGAAGATGGATGGAACACAAATACAGAGAAATGGAAGGAGTGACAGAGCTGGAGAGAGAGGCCAGCTGGTGCAGGAGCAACACACAAGTAGGGCAGGACCCCAGACCTCCAGCCCTCCGTGGGCCACAACACACACTGGGCGACCCAGGCCCCGCTATCACCATTGCTGGGAATGCAGCAAGACTGAAGCAAGAAGTTCGAAAAGGCAGGAGCAAGTGCCGGCTAGAGCGTTCGACCTCGAAGCTGAGGAACCAGGTTCGAGTCTCGGCATGGACGCTCAACATCCTGTGATTCTGGGCAAATCACTAATCTGCCCGTGCCTAACAAAATGAATGTGTCTGTGTGCTCATGTAAAGCACTTTGATGCCTTCGGGTAAAGTTTGCGCTATATAAAACTCCCCCCCCCCCCAAAACAAATTATTAACGCCCACTCCCCAAATGCTACAACAATGGTGGGGTTCTGAACCCGAGGTACACCTGGATGCCCACCTCCAGGAAGGGACATGAAAAAAAAAACTGGAAGCCTTGTGGATGTAGGTGTCATTTATAGCCTGACAAGCGGACATAAAAAATAAAACAAAACAAGATTGTAGATTCTTGGTAAGGGGTGCAGAGCTGGGGAGGCCGGGCGTCCTCCTTAGAAAACAAGCATTGGCAATGCCAATAGGTCTGGCTTTAAAGAAATGGCACACAACTAAGGGCATACACAACAACAATCGCCCCTCCTCCTCCCATCAACATCCCACCCCAGGCAGAAGCCTCATAGAGTGAGGTATGCGAATGAATCTCATCCTTCAAAACTTCATTACTTCCCTCCCTCCCACTGGAACATTGTAAAACAATCTCAGGGTTTGTTGCATTGTTTTTTTAGAAGACAGACTCCTCCTCAAATACAATAACAATGTACTAAGGAAGAGAAGATACTCATAGTAAAGCATTTGCTTGCTAGCAAGAAATGAACCGCTAGAGATAGCTTTTATTGCGACTAACTAGAAAAGCGACGGCATAGCTGCTGCTAGGAGGGGTAAACATGGATATTAATCTTCCGAAGGAACGGGGAGGGGCGCATCTCTCTACCAGCTCCCGAGAACATAATTCACGTTTAATTTCCCCCTCTTGCCGCAGGCTCTCGCTTGTCATGACGGCTGAGCTGCCACCGAGTGGCTGTAAAGGAAAGCTAACAAACCATGGCGTCGCAGCGACTTCCAGTGCAATTTAGCGCAGCTTGGATCTAGCGTCTGCTGCCACCTGGCGGGGGAAGGACGCATGACAGCTGATTAAAGTGAACGTCCGGGAATCAAAGCCCTGCCCGCGGTCTGAAGAAGCAGCTGCTGGGATCTGAGCGTGTTCACGATTCTTGGAGGGAGGGCCTCATTAAGGCTAAAAAAGGGGCCTCTTAAACTAACAAGAGCCTAGAGCAGCGTTTGGGAGCCTCTCCCTGCAACTCCAGCCTTGCCAGTGCTTTGTTGTAGCATGCTGCCGACTCTGCACTGGACAGCGTGTGCCGGTAAATTCCAAACACTTAGATCAAACCAGCAGGTGGCGGGGCGAGCATCGTTTATTCAAACAAATTAGGAGCTGTATAATCCCTTGTGCAAACAGACTTTAGATCGGAATTATTTGCTGCTGTGAATATTGTATTTCCGTTCTTTGTGACAGGGCACTGTTCACGGAGGGGACGTGCCTGAAATAAGTGCAAAGTTCTCAAGTTTCCCAGGTCAAGCGCGAATACTCCTCCAGGCCAGGAATTTTCTTTCCTTTCAGGGACTTGTATTCCTTAGGTTTTTTTAATGGGATCAACAGGACTGCAAACCCCAGAATGCAAAGTGAAAACTTGGACTCGATCATGCACAGAAGTGGGAAACCTGAATGACAGATTGGGAAAAACAGAAGCTAGTCCTCCTCTGCTGTGGCATATCAAACAAACATTGGCAAAGCCAATAGGTCTTCCCTTTGAGACTTATTGGCTCTGCCAATGCATTTTGTTCATGATATATATAGTACAGTGTGAACAAAGGGAGATACAAATTAAAAGGCGTGAGGAAGAGGAGCCACCTCGTTATTTTGTGCGTGTTCTCATGCGTTATGATGTATGGACGTGCATACATCATTCATTATGCATGCATGCGTTACCAAGCATATGCCCTGGGAGGGGAAAAACAGATAGCCCTGCTAAAGTTCCCAGGTCCACGCATGACTAGCTGTTCCAGTCCAGGTTTTTCTTTGAATTCTGGGACTTGTAGTTGTGTTTATTCGATTATAAAATCAGAACTACAAATCTCAGAATTCAAAGAATAAAAACTTGACTGGGGTAGCTCATCACACATGGATCTGGGAACTTTGGCAACTGTGAGCAGCAGACGAGGGAGAGCAACACAGAGGAATGGGGAAGAAGCAGACAAATGAGCAAGAGCAACATGGAGTGTGGCGTGGAGAAAGCAAAGCACACGAGGGAGACAACTGGAAAACACAAGCACTCTCACGGAGTGCTTAAGCAAAAAGAAAAAATAGTTTCCAATAGTGAACAGGGAAAGGACACAAGTAAAAAGGCTATGCCCTAGGCGAGAGACAAACACTCGATGGACAAGGCAAGCCATCGAATAGGAAGAAGCAAATGAAATTGATAATAGAGCCAACCAATGGTAAGCAATGCATGGCCTTTAAACCCACTGTAAGTTCTTTGTAGGCTGACAATAGGTCTTTTCCAACCAGACACGTGTCAACATGATTTGAAAAAGTCTATAGCCACTCTCCTTGCAAAATGTGGCGATGAGTGTAGGGCTGGGTGGGTGTAATGGTTCTGTGTTTGTACTGATACATCCACCATAGGTAATCTGTCTTTTACCCCATGTTGAGTAGCTCCAATTTTGATAGATCCACTCAACACTTCATCCATCAGCTGCTACTTCATAGGAAGACCGCATAATATGTTATGTTTGCGTTCAGTGCAACATATGCAGTGGAGAGGTGTGGTGCAGCGGCCCGGGCAGCTGACTTCGGAGCACAGGGTTCACGGTTCGATCCCCGGCTCCGGCGGCAGCTCAGCTCAGCACCATGTGACTCTGGGCAATAGCTCACTTAATTTCCACTACGGCCCCCAGAGCCTTGAGACCCGTAAGGGTGAGTAGCTGCGCTATATAAAAACGGACTTACTATATGCAATAATTTGCGACACAATAGAGACAGTTACCTAAAAACCACTGAAGATGGGTACTGAGATGGAAGAATCTTACTAAAAACCTTTAAAAAAATATCTTAACATCCTAAAGTTCTAAAAAAAAAAAAGCCAGAATTTAGAGCTAAGGAAGGGCCAAGATTGCTACTTAGAGTGGAATGTTTAACATTATTTCCTGAGTCTTGAGTCCAACAACCAAAAGGGACAAGAGTCAAGATTACTTGTTTGGATGGAAATGTTTTATGTGATTTCCTGAATCTTGTCAAGCAGGACTTTGTCCAAAATCCTGACGGGAGAAGATTCTACTCTCTTGCTGTTGCAAAATCAGGATTTCCATAAGATCCCATCCTTGTCTTTGGGAACTTGGAGGAAGTACTGGTGAGCTGAACGCCAACTACATCCAGGCTTTTGCCTGTAGAATTCTGTGATATTTGTGTAGATGGCATTATAGACGATGGTCATGGTGTTGATGGTCATCCTAGGTGTAATGGGCCTCCCAAAGAAAGCAAAAATCTTAGTGTTGAAGTAATGTGGTCACATCTGGACAATACAAAACAATGGAAAGAGACCCCTCACTCCAAGGGGACAGGGTTTCACTAAATGGAAAATCAAAAGAGATTCTATGTATGGAATTCCATTTAGTAATGGACACCTGTTGATATGATGAGCAGAAATGCTATTCCATGAAGACTAATTGAAGAGTCTCAGTCATTCTCCCTTTTGTTATTGTACGGTTCTGAAAATTTGTTTATATGTATGTGTATGAACTATAAATTTGCTATTTGATATTAATTTTAACGTGATATTATTTTAGAAAATAGGTTTAAAGCCATATGTATTATAAACTACTGTAGTTCTTTTTGGATCTATAATATTTTGGCGTAGTTTGGGTGAAAGTAGAGTGAAGTCTGAGGGGCTGATTACGATGTCGGTCGGAAAGCCTCCGAACGCTAGTCGGAAGCATTCCGACCACGGTCGGAGGCTTTCCGACCGACACGGTCGGTTTGCGGTCCGACTGCCGAATTATGATTTCGGCGGTCAGAGCGTAAAATAGCCAGTCATTCTGACGCGGTTCCAACTGGCTCTCTGAGTCTTCCAGCTGGTCGGACCCGCACTGTAATCCCCTATGGATGGCGTTTCCGCTGTCGGGATTAGAATGTCAGTTTCCGACAGCCTTTCTGTGCCAGCCTTTTGGACACGGAAAGGCTGTCGGAAAGCGACTTTAAGGGCCCCTAGCAGTGCCCCCTTGCCTCCGTCGCCTAAGGTTGGTGGCCAAGGGGGTACTTATGGTGCCACCCTGTAAATCCCTGCACTCTGTGGCAGGCACCATGGGGTGCCTGCCACAGGGTGCAGGGTTTTACACACACCCCCATTTCTTCATGGGAGCTTGTATTGCGGCCGGTTTACAGTAGTAGTACAAGCTCCCATAGAGAAATGGGAGTATGCGACCGAACAGTATTCGGTCTCATCGTAATCAGGCAGTCGGAACTGCTGACCGGAGGTCGGTCGGTCTCGAGACCGCGTTGGTGTCGGTCAGAGGCAACTCCGACTGACATTTTATTAGGCCCCGGAGTGTTTTGTGTGACGTTTATACCTAGGGGAATCTCTTTTGATTTTCACATCTGGAAAAACCACAGATAAACCTGGAGGTTATATTTAATACTTACCGAAGGCAGTGTAACCTTTCAGCAGTAGCATAATATATAGCACTTCCATAATCGACATATGATTCAATTAAAGGTTTAACTACTGCCAGGTGCCAATGTGAGGGAGGAGAAGTTAATGGCGTTGTTTTCCTCTGAATTTATATTTTGAGGTAGCAGGAGCTGATACCTTTGGAGATCTAGGTCTCTAGAGAAAGATCTGTAAGTGCTTAAATTATGCATGGACATTGCTGAAATTGGAGGAAGGCCCATGATCTGAGGGCAGTCAACCTCTTCACAGGTGAGTTGCATCCCCAGTGGTTATCAATAGCTATGTTTTGGTGGGATTACATCTTAAAAAAGTTTCAGACATCCACTGCTGTGCAAGGGTTAGACTGTTCGTAAGAGTATCTGAACCATGGACCACAAAACAAATTGTGGTTTGTTTTTTTAGATCAAAATCCAGTTGTGTCCACATACAAGTTTGGCTAGGGTTCACATGTATAAGTTGAAAAGATAGGGAGATCGTACCGACTCTTGGGGGTCACCAGAGCTAGATAACCGGATTAGGAAACAAGAGGGGGTATGATGAGCCTCTGAGATCTTAACTCTAACAGAGATTTGAGCTAAATCAGTATTGTGTCTCAAAACCTGCGTCAGCAAGTCTACCAATCAAGATGGTGTGGTCAATGGTGTCAAAGGCTGCTGACAGATATAATATGATACTGATCCCGACATAACTTTTATCAACCAGCTTACGTGGGTCATATAATACTATCGTATCACAAGTTCTGTGCCATGGGCTTCTCTGAAGACTACGTAGCACCGAAGGAGTATGCAGTTCCTGTAGGGTGGGGAGAGAAGAGAAGAGAAGGAGGCTAGGTTGGTCAACACCTTTGCTCAGGAGTGGAGTGTGGGTATCTCCCAATTTGGGAAGTGGGTTCCTCACACACCCATTCGGGTGTTATGCTTCATCATAGGGCTTGCTCCTCATCAGGCCGGCGCTACAATGCCTGACGGGCACCCTATGAGGGGCTCTTTTTCGGAGATCTTTTTCCCAAGCTGTATAGGTGAAGTGCGTGTGAGGGGCCTAGTGGTGTAGATGTGAGGTGATGTGAGGAGAAATAAAATGAGGCGAGGTGGTGCTCCAAAATGTATTCTAATCTGCAAGCCCACTCGTCTCAATTAAAACCAGAGAAGGGACAGCGGATTATAATGGTTGAAGGTGCCTATGTGTGTGTAGTCATGGTCAACATGTTTCTCGCCTTATGTGTATAAATCACGCGACAATTCTTCAGGACCTATCTTGATGTACTAGCTACACGGGTGGTTGGTTATGGAAAATGAATCAATCACTCTGTTGACCTTTCAATAAGGTACCTTAATACGAGTAGAGAGGAAGTTCTGTCCGACGCTGTGATATAAGCAGTTCTATCTGCAACCGGTGCGCCACAGTCCCAGTGAATTACACGGGACTTCTACAAATTATTCATCTATTTAGGTGACTTAATTTCGATCTGAGATCTCAATAGGAATTCTCTTTGTTCGTTGGAACTTTCCAAATATTCTACATTGATCGTGTTCTTTAAGACTTTTTGGCATATACAGGTGTTTTTTTGCCCTGATGAAGTTCCTAGTAAGGGAATGAAAACGCGTTGGCTGGAGTTTTTATGTCAGATGACCTGTATCTGAAATTGAATAAAGAAGTCATTTATAAATCTATAACTGCTGAATTGGACTCTTTTTTGAGCTGTGCACCCCCATTTGAAAATAGAGTACCTTAATAATTCAAATCATGGGACCAACCCAATTCGGGTTCAAGTCACGCCTCATCAACTGTTAGGCAGAGCAACGATCGTTACAAAAGTTAACGTCATGAGTTTTCCTGGAAAACAGGTGCCGGAAACCTACCCCTTGCTCTCCTCATTGGAAGGAAAGTCAACCTCTTCACAATTGAGCTGCATCCCCAGTGGTTATCAACAGCTTTGTTTTGGTGGGATTACATCTTAAAAAAGTTTCAGACATCCACTGCTGTGCAAGGGTTAGACTGTTCGTAAGAGTATCTGAACCGTGGGCCACAAAACAAACTGTGGTTTTTTTAGACCAAAAAGCAGTTGTGTCCACCTACAAGTTTGGCTAGGGTTCCCATATAGAAGTTGAAAAGAAAGGGAGATATTACCGACTCTTGGGGGTCACCAGAGCTAGATAACCGGACTAGGAAACAAAAGGGGGTATGATGAGCCTCTGAGTTCTTAACTCTAACAGAGATTTGAGCGAAATCAGTATTGTGTCTCAAAACCTGCGTCAGCAAGTCTCCCAGTCAAGATGGTGTGGTCAATGGTGTCAAAGGCTGCTGACAGATATAATATGATACTGATCCCGACATAACTTTTATCAACCAGCTTACGTGGGTCATATAATACTATCGTATCACAAGTTCCGTGCCATGGGCTTCTCTGAAGACTGCCTGGAAAGAATCCAGTATGGTGATTTTATTGCAAAAGATTGTAGTTTTATTAAAGCTACCTTTACCATTACTTGCTTACGTAAGGCATTAAAGTCAATGGATGAAAATGGCTCCATGCATTATAACTCTAGGAAGGACCGGATTGTATATATCTTAGGTGGTATTGGCACGGGTTTGACATGGTAAAACGTTTGCCTGGCTGCAGACATCTGCAAGTAGAGAAATAATACTTTGTGGGTTGAACTGTCCACAATTGCATTCCATGCAAGAAATGATTCAAACCTGCTTTGATTTCCCCACATAATTTAGATGGTGAAAGGCACCCCAAGATGGTCAGTAGAGACAAGATGATTTGGGCAAGGAATGGATTTTTTATTTTTTGCATTGTGGAGAATATTACATCTAGGCGTTGACCTACTTTTTGTGCAGGTTTTTGCTTCAGCAGCTTTAGACCAAATACTGGTACGTCATCTATAAATTTCTAGATAGTTTGGACTGGGGCTTCCAACCAGAGATTTGAATTGCCCTGTAAGATAACGTGGTCTTTGTTCAGCACCTTCACCCTTCCTCATCTTCAAAGACCTGTGATTGTCTCAACATCAGGGGATGGTAAAGTAGAGAAAATGTAACCTATTAATTTACTTTACAAGAAAAATCAAGTAATTTGTCCTTTATTGCAATTAGTGATTATTTAATTATCACCTCTTATTTAAAGTGATAGCCAAACACACACCAATTTTGTCAGGTCTGTCTCTCCTGAAAATATTAAAGTGACAAAGGAGCAACAAATCTGTAATTGTGGCACTACCTTCTGAGGGCAGGTTTCAGTAAGGCATATTCGATGAATAGCATTGGAATCAATGAGCTCGGCTACATGGTTTTTATGTTTGACAGCTGATCTCCTTTTGAAAAGCATAGTGTGTATTTTAACCTCCCTGTTCTTTCTTCTTAATGTGGTGGGCTTTACAATCCATAAGGGGATTGTATAATACAGATTTTCACCTTTGAGTGTGTCAATGGTATTGTTGCAGGGATTCTGCTCTGGACCATAGAACATCAGTATACAGGGACTTAGTCACCATACCACCTCAGTATCCATGAGCCTGAGTCCAACGAGCTATAGTGCCTCACTTGCTCTCTTAACCTTACCAGAGAAACAAGTGAATTGGCACCCCCAAAACACAACCCTCTCGACCCTCTCAGGGATTGTGATAACAGTACACACCCTTTCACTCTCTTACTCGTACTTGTCCACAATGATATAACTAGGAGACCCACGAAAAGTTTAGAATATTTATTCAAACTATTGTGCTCTAAAATGCAGTATATGTGCCACAATTAGTAAACAAATGCATAATAAAAATACTGTTAGCATGGTTAATAATCCATATACCAGGAAATATACGATCATTTTATAGGACAGAGTGACCTAACCCCCTGCTACTAAAGCTAAATGGTTATATTAAAGATCTCTAGGATTACCGGAAGACCCCGTACCTTAGCGTACACAGACGGACGCTCTACATCTCAGCGGATGCAGTGCTTTTCTCTCAAATCTCTTGTTCCATGTGTGTGTTTCTGGCTCATGTAACTCTCTATATGATAGGACATGTGTGCACATAAACAACAGCTGCATTCTTGTGTTATGTCTAGGTGCTAGTGCCTGGCCAGAAATAATACCAAGGAATATTGTTGTTTGATCTTGTCTATGGTGTTCAGACTAAATCCCTGGAAAGGAACAGAATGCGCAAACATATGCAGGTTCCATGTGAAAATACAATGTGGCACAAAGGCAAACATGTTTATCTAGTAATGTGTGCAAAGGAAAATGAGGCCTGCAATGGCATAGCTAGGCTAACATAGGGAAAACCACAAAGGGCCATGCAAGAAACACATGGCCGTATCTAAGCTAACATTATAGTGAGTAGAGAAAAAAATAAGAAGAGTTTCTGTTGAGTAAACAGAGTGTTTACCTGTAGTTTTAGGAGTGCATTTGATGTGGCCTATGTCCAGGCCATCGCGGTTGTAGATGTGCTAGCACCTTAGGGGAGCATGTTGCACATGCTCAGTGTGCATGCCTGCTTCATCTGATACATGCACCTATTTCATGGTCATAGAGTAGCTGGGTTTACGTAGTCCTCAGCTGCCCGCCGCATTTTGAATAAGTAAGACAACTATACCACAAGTCAAGTCAAACAAGCTTCATTCGATTTCATAATTGAACCATGAAAGCATTACAGACATTATAAAACAATCACCGCAAACATCAATATATCAATTAGTACAATTCATATAAAGTTAAACTATACCACTAGTTAGTCCAAATAGCGGCAGTTAATGGAACACTTAGATGCCTTAAAAAATGGCAGCAATACCGAGCAGGACCTTATGTTTTTTGCTAACTATGAAGCAATTTCTAGTAAAAAAATAGGCTAGAATAGAGGAGGGTTGAGCCCCCAGGCTCTCCACCTTGCATCTGCCCACAAAATGGTCCCTGCAGCTCTCTTCTCCATTGAATTAGTAAAAAAAGAAACTGTCTTCTATGGACAAACCCACCAACCGGAGGCCTAGAGCAAATGATGGTTTGAGGAAGTACATTTCCTTAGATAGCTAGTCTGGTTTGGGGATTGGGATACCTTAGAACAAGGGAAGAAAGAATCCCCCGTGAGAGTCTATTTAGTGAAGGGGACCATGGGATGTCTTTATATCTGCAAGTGTACAGTGAAAAATGGAACAGGGTCCC
This sequence comes from Calotriton arnoldi, assembly GCA_963921515.1. Lineage (NCBI taxonomy): Eukaryota > Metazoa > Chordata > Amphibia > Caudata > Salamandridae > Calotriton > Calotriton arnoldi. The sequence goes on from CAWUFW010008931.1 coordinate 629,093, forward strand.
ACAGTTACACAATGGAAGGGAGACGATTGGGAATTTTAGCCTTATGTACTGGGAGATACATTTAGATGACTGGTTTTATGGTTAAAATCCCATTCTTGGCCATTTCTATGAGTGAACAGACTGGGGTAAAAGTTAAAATAAGAATTCCCTGCTTGCTGTACTGAATAATCCCTGATTGTATGACACTGGCATAAGGACAGTCTCTAGATCTGCCTTTAATTACTGGAGGCCGAAGGATGCAACAGTGGTACTGACTGGCCTCTTTTTGATCCCTTAGAATACAAAGTTTCAGCTAGTTCCAGTGAATCTTGCTTTATACCGTGCAACATCCCTCCTGTGGCTGGAAAGTGCAGAAAAGTGTGGACAAAGTAAGGTGGGTCCTACCTGGATCTACACATGTGCACCAATTAAAACTGAGCACTCTTCCCAAGTGCCCGCATTAGGAAGCCACTGCAGCTTGCACCACACATTGCACCTCCCAGCACTGCCAATAGCAGTACCAACGCAATTACTAATCATCACACTCCTACAAGTGTGACAGTTCAGACTATTTCAGGCCCCCAAAGCTATAAGAATGGCTTGGGCACCAGTCAAAAGTTATTTCTAATGTATATTGAATTAATAAACATTGTACTTGTGCTCATCTTTAAATTAGACAGATAGCGCCACCATGTGCCAGACTATTACAAGCCCTGGTGTTGACAATTAAGTGTCAGAGCCGAGCACCAGAAACCACCAGCTCAAATTAAGCACTGCTGCAGAGAAATTCAGAGGACAAGTTGGAATTGGACATTTGATGTTCTATATTCATAACTATTGTTGTTTTGTTTAGTTGTTTCATATGCCTTGGTGCTTTAACCAAGCTACCAATGATGAGTCAGGAATTCTTAACATACACCAGTTAATCTTATAGTGGTCAGCTTGTTTGGGCCTTACAAGAGCCCAGCCACAGCTCAAATCAAGACTGTGGCCTCTCTATCACATTTTCTTAACAGTTCAATGCATTGCATTTCAATAATAGCATTTGTCTCTGGGTGTAAATGATTCCATCTACCTTATAACTAAACTAAGACATTTTGCTTATGTGTACCCTGATTTTGTTTTCCACAGAGGTGTGAGGCTTGCGCCTCAATCATCATTTGCTCATGCTCACATCATGCAGGTAAAGAGTGATGCCTAGCACAGGCCAGGTCTTCTGTCTTTTACATGCAGCTGTTTTTAAAGGGACACCTGTTTAATGAGAAAGCTGCAAGCGAGCTAGTAACTTCTGCACAACAGTAAGTTACTTTTAAAATAGTCTGAAGAGAAAAGTTGATCTCTCCCAGCATCTACATTTGCATCTACATTTCCACCCAGTATGCTGAGCCTATCAGCACATAGATACATAGAAGTTCACAATTCAGTTTATCAAAGAACCTCTTTTCGTTTATAAATAATGCTGGAACAAACGTGGCAAAACTTGAACAATAAACCTCATTTCTATAAAAATGTCAGAGTTGATATTTACTTGACAAGATAATCTTTCTATTTATTTTGTGAGATGTAAAGATTATTCACTGAAACCCTGTCAAAATTAATCAGCCATCTGAAGGTGGCATGGCTATCATGAAGGGGATGCACAGAGGTATGCTGAGAAACCCCTATGAGACTGGTGCAGTGGACTTCACAACTGTTAGCCTTATCTAGGACGGCTGTGCCCATTGAATAGCAGGTTAGGGAGCCTTGTCCTTACTAATAGGGGGCATTGCCTGCTGGTGGCAAGACCAGCACGGGAGTCCCCCCTCTGCTCTTTCTGACCACACAGGTATAAAAGAACAATGGCTGCAAAAGGAGAGCTAGTGTTGTCCACAAAACATAACTCTATCCTCCATATCTTCTTCCCTATTCTTTATTTGTGACTGTAATGCATTGTAGGAAGTTGAGCTTTCCCAGAAGGTGTTTCTCTGAGGAGGGATTCTGTTCCACAGCTTGATTAGCTGGAACTGTGGAGAGCAGCATTCCAACGGACATTGATTGGCAGTGGATATATGTCCTGGAACACGCAAAACCGTTATTTACATGTGTGCACACATTGTTTTATACAATATTTTAGACTTAGATTTAGTAGAATGACTTATTTATATGTTTAGATTTATCTATAGGCGGGATATATGCATCTTCACATTGACATGAGTGGGCCTACCTGCCTGACTCCATTTTAAAGTTAATATTGTATTTCTGCTTGCAGTACATAATCTTTTGTCTGTTCCAGGCATCAGATTCACCACATTCCCATTTAATGTATTACTTTTTGTTAGGTTACCGAGTGAAAGTCATTGTTTGTTTCAAATAATTGGTTGGACAATGATTCTCAGCACCTGCATTGGATGAGAGCCCGAGGAGGTGAGAGAAATCTTGAAAGCAGTGATGATGGAAGCATCTGGCATTGCACTGTTCGTGAGAAGAAGGCCTACGCCATGCTCAACTTTGTTGTATTGTGAGTGGTCCACACTACCGTGAGAAATGTGGGAGAAGCACTTTCTCTTGAATCTGATGATTTAATTATAAGTTCTGGTATTAGTTAGTCAGACAATGCTAGGAACTTGTTTGATTCTCATGCATAGCCTGAGTTTGGGGTTTTAACTCTCAGATGTCAGCAAACTCTACACAGACAAACTCAAAAACACTTTGGGCCAGATGTATCAAGTATTTTTCTGGTCGCAAATGACCCGATACACAGAATCGGGTCGTTTGTGACTGGAAAAATGCATTTTGTAATGTATCATTCCCAAATTGTGATTCGGTAACATGTTACCGAATCGCAATTTGGAATTGCAAATACATACCGATTCGGTATTAGGAAGGGGCGTGTTTAGCGCGTCCCTTCCTAATGCCGAATCACAGTGGTATGTAAGAATATTTAGCAACTGAAATATGGTCCTAAACATTCGCATTTTACCGTCTACTTCAAGTAGGTGGTACCCCATTCGCAAACGGGAAGGGATTCCCCTTTGTGAATGTTCGTAAAAACATTTATTAAGAGCAGACAGTAGTCCAACTGACCACTGCCTACCCTTAAAAAATGAAAAGAAAACTTTTAATTTTTCTTTTTTGAACGCATCCCATTTTCCTTAAAGGAAAACGGTCTGCATTTAAAAACAAATGATTGCTTTATTTAGAAGCAATCACAGACATGGTGGTCTGCTGACCCCGGCAGGCCACCATCCCTGTGATTTTAGCGAATCCTAATGGGTCTTAAATTGTGTCCTATCTCATTAATATTCAAGAGGTAGGTCGATTTGCGACTCACTAGAAATCGCTAAATTAAACTCTATGAGTTTCATACATTAGGAATAGCGATTTCCTAATTGCGATTTGCAGAGAATCCCAATTAGGTAATCTCTATTCCTAATATTGATATATCTGACCCTTTCTCCTTCTTTTGCACGTACCATCAACGCTTGCCATTTTGTTTGTTTCTGATTCAATGTATGCACATCTTTAGGGCTGCTAAGTTTAATGAACACTAAAGAGAAATACTACTTAACCCACTTTTGCCAAAAATATTGTGATCCGCCATTTATCTACATTTAAAGCTGTGTTAACGTTAGCCATTTGAGAACCTTGTTCTTATGTTTGATTACTGGTTCTGTATGTCACTGTTTCAGGTATGTTTAAAGTTTTGCGAAGATTAGAACTTTACAAACATTATATGATTATATTTATGTATGAAAGTTTAGAAGTGCAGTCAGTATCGAAAGGCATCACAAACCTATAATAATGCTCGCACAATTATAACATTTTTGGTCTTTCCAACATTTGCGATGCCCACCACTGCACACAGACATAAACAGTCACAATGGAACGCATGGTGGTTTTAAGGGTGTACTGTAGTTTGCTAATGCTAATTTAAATATGGCTCTCAAACTTGAGCAGAACTTCACAAGTGTGATGGAGAGTGGGTAATATTAATGAGTGGTCTATAAACTCAAGACATTTAATAAAAGGGTAGAAGAGAATGAGTTTGGAAACAAACCAGAGTAAAAATCTAATTGCCACCAAATGTTACTGTGCTGTGCAATTAAAACTTTGAAAACTCAAAAACATGAATAGAGGGATGGGAAAAATATGAACTGAGAAAAGACACTAGCAGTGCAATGAAACAGTAGGAGGTTCTTTCTTAATTTCTAAAGAAGGATCACCGCCAGAAGAAAAGAAGGTGAAAGAGGTCTGGTGGAGCTGTGATGGAAGGCCTGTGAATACTAATGAGGCATATATATAATGAGCTATTATACGAAATAATAGGAAAAAACACAGGGAACCTAAAACAGGGTCAAAGAAGTGAAGGAGGAAGGGGACATCAGTCACATAAAACAAAGTCAAAACTGGAAGGGAAAGGGAGTCTAGGGAGAAAATGCCCCTCCTTACCAACCAAATATGTTAAACAATGTGCAGACAGAATGCATAAACTGGAACAAAGTGTTATTAGATAGAGAGGAACTTCCATCCAGGCGAACGAGACTGAGGGCCATTCACTAGCCGTAAACAACCTTCCTTTCTAAAGGTTACGGAGGAGGCACATCATGCCGTCCTACCAACTTATCTGCTGGTACGGGGGCAAGATAGCTGCCGAGAAGTGGAGACAAGAACAGCAGCTGCTGTTTCTCTTCTGAATATTGCTTCTGTTGTTTAGAAAAAAATATGCAAGTGTGAACCATCTATGGAACAACAGTAGGCCACATTTTGGTGTTAAGTTTAGCTTACTTAGCCTTGGGAAAGGAGAGGTTGGGGATATCGATATATAGAAACACTGTATGAAGATCACAATGTTGTAATATTTTCTATTGTTCTTCCTTCTGACATGTATAATTGCTACTATTTTGTTTATTTTTTATAAAAGTTGCTATTCATACCGTGTGCACTAGGATAAGATTTAAATTTTAATAAGTCTTGAAAATATTCCTAGGTTTCTAGTGTACTTGTGTGTGTATTCATGGTGAAAGAGGGGTTGGATTCCATTAACCATTCCTGTGACAGATTTACAGGACTGATTGTTACATAAGATGCACCTCACTCAAGTAATGCTCAGTGGGTTGAGGGGTGGTTGCAGTCCACTGGGTTATCTGTCTCATGTTGGAGCATTGACTAATTCCTTAGCGCCAGAAGATCTAGAAAACCCATTCCTTTGCTGTGTTCTAGAGAAGAATCCAGTAAAAATATCACAGGCTACCATATGATTATGTAGAAGAACACTGGCAACCTCTCGTTATAGCTCTTCTATTACACCACCACCACCCCTCCTACCTTTTTGAACACTGTTCCTCAGACTCATGGCACTCCGTATCCTCTTCATGCTCTGTCCTTACCTGTTGGCTTACCCTAAGACTCAGTATACGGACCACTACAGTTATCATTTTATACTACCTCTTCGATGTATTATATTGCCTTTTATTTTCCTCCAACATAAATACAAAAATAACCTTGAAATTTTCATCTTGTCCCCTTCGTCATACCCCACCTCTAATCCAGAGTTTCGACTAGCCTCAAAACTATTAGTTGCTTAGTGGCTCTCTGCTTTCTGTTGTTAAAATTCTACAAAACAGAGGTCATATATTTTCCTGCCTCTTCTCCCCTGTCCATACTCCTGCACAGCCAGGCACTTCAGTGCTATTTATCCGATGCTCCGTCACCAACAACGACCTGACGCTTCTCACGGAACACCTCAACTTCCGACTACAGACCAATACCAAGACCACGATAAGAGGCAGCCTCTCCTGAAGCCCCCGGGGGCCCCGACCAGCTTTCTGGGATGCCATCTCCAACCTCATCGCCTCCCTAGCCATCAGCTCCCACCACTACGTCCTACTCTGCGATCTCAATTTCCACGTCGATGACACCAACTCTATCACCCTCCTGGAGAACCTGAACAACAGTGGCCTCACCCAACTGGTCACTGAACCCCCGCACAAACCCGGACATACACTTGACTCCATTTTTACCTCCAGCGACAGAAAAAAATTCACCCATGCCACAGAACTCACCTGGACTGACCACGCCATCGCTCACTTCACCATCTCCGACACCCAGCATGCCATTGCCAAGCACCACAGCTCCTCCCACTGCAGCTGGAGCAAGGTAACCGAGACTCAGTGCACACAGGCCTTCAGCACCACACCACCCAAAACATCAGCAGACCTTGACCAAGCCAGCCAGAACTTCTCTGCCTGGACCACCAAATGTGCCGACAGAGTCGCACCGCTGAAACTAGCAAAAGCCAACAAAACATCAAAACAAGCCAGCTGGTACACCCCAGAGCTCAGAACCACCAAGAGAAACTGCTACTGACTCGAGTCACTAAGAACCCCTCCAAGATGGCCGCTCATAAAGCACACCTCAGCAACTACCACTTGCGTGCCAAGGAAGCCAAAGAGCTGCCATCACTGCCCACATCGATACCATGTCTAACCACATGAAGGAACTCTTCAAAATAGTCAAGGAATTCTCCAACCCGACAGCCACAGAGAACACCATCCACCCCTCCCAAGAACTCTGTGAACTCTGTGACACCCTCTCAGACTAATTCCATAGCAAGATTGCCACCATCCACAACAACTTCGACCCCCAACCCAAACCGCTCAGCCTCAACTACCTCAACCAACCAGTGAACACCAGCCGAAGGATCACCTCCGGGTCTCCGCTCACCACTCAGACCACCACAGACATCATGTCGTCCATCCACTCCAGGGTGCCCACCGACCCCTCCCCCCACCATGTCTTCAACCTCGGAGCCAACCCTATCAGCACGGAACTCACTAGCATCCACAACAACTCCATTTCCACAGCAACCTTCCTGGAAAGATGGAAACATGCAGAGGTAAGATCCCTCCTAAAGAAACCCTCTGCCGACCCAGCGACTAAAATATTACAGACTGATCTTCCTGCTCCCCTACCTATCCAAAGGACTCGAGAAAGTCTTCAGCCAACTGCTCACAGAATACCTGGAACAAAACCAGTAACTCAATGCCTCACAATCAGGATTCCATGCCAACCACAGCGCTGACACTGCACTGATTGCTGCCAAATATGACATCAGAACTCTCCTCGCCCGTGGAGAAATCGTGGCCCTGATCCTCCTCGACCTCTCTTCTGCATTTGATACTGTCTCCCAACACACCCTCATTGACAGACTCTACAACATCGGCATGCAGCAAAATACACTCAAGTGGATCTCATCTTTCCTTAAAGGACACACACAGAGCATTTGACTGCCTCCCTTCACCTCCTCACCCAAGGCAACATATGTGGTGTACCCCAAGGATCATCCCTCAGCCCCACCCTGTTTAACATCAACATGATCACCCTGACAAACCTCTCAGTAGCATCATTTCTTAGTGTTGCCTTGGTCCCCCCATTCAAAGATTAACCATAGACAAGCTATCTTCAGGCAATGAATCCTTCCGTAACTGTGCCATTGTAACTGCGTATGTCACTTACTGTTAGAAGAGCTACCTCTCTATAAATAGAAAATAAACAAATACAGACATGGGCAAAGCAGACCAAGAAGGCATGTTGGTCCTTGTCGTCCCTAATATTTCTTTACTTTAAATAAACAGGAAATACAGTTGCAAGTCCAGCACCAGCTGCTCCCCTCTCCACCGCTGCCGCAGTCGCCTTGGCTCCCTGACTGAGCATCTGCTCCACCCCTCCCTGCAGCAGCCAGTTCACCCCCACTGCCAAGGGCAATGGTTTAGAACGCTGCCCCTAGATAACCCCTCTCTCTGGGCTATAACGTCTCCCCATTCAATTGCATTGCTTAATTTTGGGTTAATGTGGTTTATTATTGTATAATTTGTGGTCTGATTGTTATTTCTGGGCACTTTTTACTGGGCTAATCTTTCATTGGGGTTGGGTGCACTTCCCCGTTTTTTGTTTACTTCATTCTTTCCCGCCGCCCGATTGCCCCGTGGCCCTGCCCCCTCCTGCCATTTTTCCATAGGCTTTCCTGCTCCACGCTCTCTCAGCCAGGCCCTCCCACCTCCCAGGACTTCTTTTGGAGGCGGCTGTGCGGCCACGCCACACCAAAGGCAAGCCCGTCTGCAAATGTCCGTGCCTGGACCGTGCCCAGCACCAGGAACCCTGGCCCTTCACACTCTCGCAGATACTCCACCGCAGACCTTTGTGCCCTGGACCCCGAACACAACAACAACTGCTGCCTCGCATCACCGCGCTCCACAGCGGGACCTTTCACCTGCATCCACTGCCAGTTCACCTCCATCCCAGCGCCGACCAACACCACAGCAACCAGCGCCATGCCAGCCCCGGATGCTGGCATCCCCCCGGAATAACTCCGCAGACTCCTGATCAACCCCAGATCGCTCTGTAAACATGCCACCGAAGTCTAGTACACCATCTCCACCCTCACCCCGACGTGACTGTAGTATCCTGGCTTTGATGTTATTCATGTAAACTCTTGCTCTGCCAGTGGAATGTTCCCTGAATGATGTGTTACAGAATGTTGGGAGCCAGAGATGTCAGTTGAGAAGGGCTGAGCAGCATGCTGGCTGCTCCTGGTGGGGTTTTGTACTGGACTTAACTTCATGTCCTGTAACTAACTTCAATAAATCTACTGACGATCCTCTACACGTCTGGACTTCGTTACTACAAATTTATGGCGACGATTTGGTAACTGACCCACGCGCTACCTGCTCTACAAAGAGGTTATTCACACAGAGGTCTCTAATTTTTTAAAGGTAACAAAAAACAGAAACTTAAGAGAAGACAAACTTCAAAGAAACAAGAAACAGAAACTTAAGAGAAGACTAACTCCAACAGCACGGCTCGTATCCCCACCAGTTGTCCATACATCTGACAAGCCCCATTCAAACGTGCTGTTCTCCAGTGCTGCGCCTTCAGTGAGGGTAAGCCTGATGTATTGTCTTCTCCTGCCACATTTCGACATCTGCACTGTCTGGGGAAGAAGTGTGCTACAGCCAATGTGTCACTGCTTTCTGGATGTCTGTTCCACTCAAAGTGTTCTGGCACAGTTCTACAAAATCTACGATTTAAATAGATGCCTGCACACAGTCATGTGTTTCTGACAAACTTTCCCTGATGTATGGCCTGCCGTTCCTGCCTCATTATGTTGCTGTCATGTTGCCCAGAGACATACTGCATCCTGCATCATTACAGCGAGTGCCGTCTACAGTCTACTTTTGGTGTTTCACTTCAATTCGTACCAGCAAGTTTAATTACTAAACTATTACTGTCAAGGTCATTATGGCTTTTGTGTCACTTTGTGAGAACACCATCGTGAGCCTGCGGTTGCAGTTTTAGTCAACAACGCATGGGGCGAAGTGAGGTGAGACTCTTTTGTCTTTTATTTATTTGATTTGGCTGAGACCATGTCTGCAACTCCACCCAATCGCCGTTTTCTGATTTAAAAATAAACACGCGCTTACCTCATTCCTGCACTTTGTCTCGTGCAGTCTCTTCTGCCTGCGCCCTTCGTCACCTACGGAATCTTCAGTGTCTGCAGTGTCTGTGACGCTCACTTCACCTCTGCTACGACGCTGCTCTGAGACGTTTTTGGGGATATTGTTGCCGTGAGCCACCCGGCACGGCGTGATACGACGTGCCACCATCTTGGGGTTGTAGCAAGCAGGCAGGTTTGAAATTTACCGAGCAGTGGTTGCCAATCACGTCTTTGGTATGGCAATGAAGTTATTCTAAAGTTGAAGATTACCAGGAACGTCGTTCTGTCATCATCTACTTCTCCTGTTGTGGATAATTTATTGGAGCACCGGAAAACAGCAGGTTTGGTTATTATGTTCACAGACGTCGCAGGTTCTTTGGATGTCAGTCTTCGAGTATGCTACTATATTTCGGTTGCTGCATATTAACCTTAACATAAGAACACGATTGTATGGCTTATCGGAGCAGCGGTGATTTTACAACATTAATTGACTCATTTCATCGTTGTTTTCTCTAATGCAGCATGGTAATGTTCAAAACTGTCGGGTGAGATTTTGTTTTTACTCAGCTATGATTTTCAGTATTCTCGGCCCAGAGTTATGCTGCCATCTAGTGTCAGGTTGTAATTTGATTGGTTGCTGTTTTCCAAGTTTTCTTTCTCACACTTTTCCTCCGTGTGAAGTTTATTTTCATCACGCTTTTACCAGTTTCTGTATATGGAGTTAGCAAGTCTGAGGCTGGAAGTTCCATTTTCTATGCACTGTGTCTGGAGTTGCAGTGTCTGTGGCGCTGTATAAGTCCATATTTTTTGTAGTTGGTTTAGTTTGTTTGATGCTAATTATGTCTCTTTTGCACTTATATGTCATGCTGGTTGCTTACAGTATTTTATTTCTGTTCATCGCTATGCAATATTAGAATGTTACCAAGGTTGTGCAACTCGGGTAAGATGTCGCTCACCAGTGTGAGTTAAGTTACGATTTTAATAATACTATAGTTTTTACATGACCATTGCCACGTTCATGTCCCTCCTTCTACGTTTTCATATTTTGTCCCTGGTCTAGGAGGGAGGAATTTGGGTTTTAGTCCCTCTTTCCACGTTTCACATTAGTCACACTTTGTCTGTTTGTTAACCTTCCACAGGGTTGGGTCATGGGTTATAGTCCCATATAGATGTTTAAAGTTGCATACCCTTACAAGAGTGATGACTTTATGGGTCTTAATCCCATCTCTACGGTGCACAACATTTTACCTCTACGTGAGGTGTGTCGTTTGGGTTACAATCCCATCTCTTTGGTGCACATTTTTGAACCTCCACTTGAGGTATGTCGTATGGGTATCCCCATCACAACAGTGCACAACTTTTTATGTTTTACCCTACTTAGGGTGTGTTGTACGGGTTTTAGTCCCTTCACAACAGTGCACAACATTTTTACTTGGTGTGTTTTATGGGTTTGGTCTCATCAGTTCAGTGCACAGTGTGCACCCCTTCACCACATGTTTAGTACAATATTACCTTCACACAGGGTGTATTTGGTATTAATACCAATTGGTGTTTCTCTCAAGTTTATCGTGTTTTGTTTACATTTTCCAATTGGTATTCAACGTCATGTTTTTATTATATTGAGATTTTTAATTTAATGGGAAGTATGAGTGATTTATTTGAATTGTCTCATTATTTCCTGTTACAGCTCAGTTTTCCTTTTGATATCTTTTATTGGTGTCATCTGTGGATTCTGGATTCTATTCTTTGTTAGTTTTCTCTGTTTTTCTCTTACCGTTGTGTTCTTTTTATCCATTGGAGGTTTTCCTTCTTCTTCTCTTTGTTAGTGTCTGTTTTTGGTCTGTTGGTCATTGTGTTGTGCTATGACTTGTCTCTTTTTATACATGCCTGGCCAGCAAGTATGTCTTGAGTTAGTCGTTGGTGTTTTCTCTTTTCGTTCCTGTTGTTGTATTAGAAGGGAGGATGGAATTCTCACCTTTTGTCTTTTTTTATCTGTTTTCCTCACCTGTTACTTCTCTGTTTTCCTCATTTATATCTTCGCATGTTCTTTTGTTGCTCTCTTCTCTCATTGGTTTGCGAGGTTTCTGATTCACTCTTTGTCTTTCCTCTATCTTGGTTTTCTTTCTGTTTTCTTTCATTATTGTTTATATATGGAAGGAAAGGGGATATGTAGTATCCTGGCTTTGATGTTATTCATGTAAACTCTTGCTCTGCCAGTGGAATGTTCCCTGAATGATGTGTTACAGAATGTTGGGAGCCAGAGATGTCAGTTGAGAAGGGCTGAGCAGCATGCTGGCTGCTCCTGGTGGGGTTTTGTACTGGACTTAACTTCATGTCCTGTAACTAACTTCAATAAATCTACTGACGATCCTCTACACGTCTGGACTTCGTTACTACAGTGACCTTCATCACTGAGACCTGGTTCACCCCCACATCGGCCCTAGACATCGCCACAGCAACACCCAGTTACAGATACAAGATGAAACACCACAACTGCACCAACAGACACAGAGGAAGCATCACCATCGTACACAAGGACTCAATCACCTGTACCATCACGGATGACGATACCACGCTGATCACAGAGCACATGAACTTCCAGCTCAGCACCTATGACAAAACCACCTTCAAAGGTACCCCCACATACAGACCGCCAGAACCACGAACCGGCCTTAGCGACGCCATCGCCGAATTCATTACTCCGCTTGCTGTCGAATCCGAACACTACATCTTCCTGGGAGACCTCAACTTCACCCTGGACGACTCCACTGACACCAACTCCACCGACATCCTGGAAAGATTGGACAACATCGGCCTCAAGCAAGTGGTCACTGACCCCATGCACCAAGCAGGACACATGCTGGACCGTATTTGTATGTCTCCATCATACACTTCACCCTCACCGGACCTCTCTGCACCACCCCCAACTGCCACAGCGCTCCCTACCGCAGCTGGACCAAGGTCACTCAGCAACAATGGAACAACACCCTCAGCACCACACAGCCCAACATCACCAACAACCTGAAGCAGATAATAGAGAACTTCAACGCCTGGATCATCAGCGCCGCCAACCGAGTTGCTCCCACCAAACGAGCCAAAACACACAGACCCACCAAACGAGCCTGCTGGTATATTCCGGAACTCAGCACGTCGTAGCGCAGGTGCAAACAACTGGAAAGAAGATGGAGCACTAGCAGGAACCACACTGACTGAGCCACCTACAAATCAGCCCTCAATGACTACCACCTCCAGCTCAAAGTCGCAAACAAGGAGGCCATGACCCACCGGATCGAGACAAGCGCCAACTAAACCAAAGACCTCTTCACCATTGTCAGAGAGTTCACCTACTTCAGCCACCAAAGAGTCAATACCCTACTCATAGGAACTCTGCGACGCCCTCGCCGACCACTTCCACAACAAGATAGCAACCATCTATTTAAACTTAGATCCCCAAGCCTATGACCTCTTCAGCAACCCATCGACCACCACCACTGACCACGCGCTCACTGCATGGGAACAACTCAGCACACTGACCACAACCACTCTTATGAAATCCATCCACTCAGGAGCACCCACCGAACTATGCCCCCATCAACTTTTCAACCTCAGAAGAGATGAGATCAGCCACCAGCTCACCACCATCCTCAAAGCCTCCATAACCATAGCCACCTTTCCCGATGCATCGAAACACTCCGAGGCTAGACCCCTCCTCAAGAAACCTTCAGCACACCCCAGCGAGCTCCAGAACCACTGTCCTATCTCCCTACTCCTGTTCCCCGCCAGAGTCCTGGAGACGGCCATCAACCTCCAACGCACTGAACACCTGGAGAGAAACAACCTACTGGAACCCTTCTCAATCAGGGTTCAGAGCGAACCACAGCACCGAGACGGCACTGATCACCGCAACAGATGACATCCGTATCCTACTCGACAGAGGAGAATCAGCCGCCCTGATTCTCCTGGACCTCTTCGCAGCTTTCAACACCATCTCCCACCACCCATTGACTACGCCAGATTGGAATCACAAACGATACGCTCAGATTGTTGGCATTCCTCCGCATGGGACTCACCCGGGGATTCCACCTCCCTCCCGTCACCTCGCAACCCAAGCACACCATCTGCAGCTTACCCCAAGGCTCATCTCTCAGTCCAACTCTCTTCAACATCTACATGACACCACTCACTGACATCATCATATCGCACAACATCATCATCTCCTATGCCGACAATACCCAGCTCGTCCTCTCGCTCTCAGCGGACCCCACCTCAACGAAGACCAACTTCCACAACAGTCTGAAGAACGTCTCGGACTGGATGAAGGGCAACTGCTTAAAGCTCAACACGGACAAAACTGAAGTTCTGATCTTTGGCAGGCACACCGCCGTCTGGGATGACTCCTGGTGGCCGGCAGAGCTTGGACCCACCCACAATGCAAAAGACCATGCCCGAACCTCAGCATCATCCTGGACAGCGAACTCTCCATGAAACGTCCGGTCAACACCGTTTCCTCAGCCTGCTACCACATGATCTGCAAAGTCTTCAGGTGGCTCTCCATCAGCACCAGGAAAACGGTGACACAGGCCCTCATCACCAGCCGACTAGAGTACAGCAACGCACTCTAAGCAGGCACCACCACCGAAGTCATGCAAAGACTCCAGATGATCCAGAACGCAGCTGCCAGACTGATCCTCAACCGGCACAAGAGGACCCACACTACCCAGCACCAGAAGGTCCTCCACTGGCTCCCTATTCAGAAGAGATGTAATTTAAAGCTTCTGACCCACGCTTAAAAAGCTCTTCTGACCAAGGATCTGCCTACATGAACCACCACCTACATTTCCACTGAATTACCAGGAATCTCCGCTCCACACACCTCACCCTTGCACAGATACGACATATCCACCTCTGCCGCTCCGAAGGCCGCTTCTTCTCCCACCTTGCAGCCAAAGCCTGAAACACCCTCTAACTTCACCTTCGCATCGCACCCTCGCTGATCCACTTCAGGAAGGGACTCAAGACCTGGCTCTTCGACTGATACCTGCAGCACAGTGCCTGGATACTCTCTAGGGTGATAAGCTGCGCTATACAAGTACTACTTGATTGATTGACCATACATGGCCACCCCTGGTACTGCAACATCCTACGGAGACAATAAGGTAGGGAATTAAAGTAAAAACCCATAGGAAATAATATTAAATCAAAATATTTAAAACTTAACAATAAAAATAAATGTTAGAAATATATAAAAATAGTACATATGTATGATTTAATTATGAACTGTTTTAGTACCTTATTCCAAATTTAAAAATTAATATACATAATTTTTATTAAAAGATAAGTAATGTAATTTTAATTCATTTTACTCATCACTCTTATTAATTATAACTGCATAACTATTTTTTTCTTTAGGTGGGAATTTATTTTTTAATTTAAACATTCAAAAAGATAATTTTCATTCTAATTTAATTCAATATAATTCCATTAATTAAACCTTTATTTCAAAATTAAATTAATAGTGCTGCAGCATTTTTTATTTTGTTCTTTCACACAGAAGCTCCACGTCTTCTGCTCTGAAATGTTTTACAGACCATTTTCAGAATCAAAAATATAACTACAATTTTCAGCTTTTCTTTGAATCACTTTTCCCCTTGTAGAGCATGCAGTGACAGGGAGCAAAACACACCTTCTCTGATATACCATAACTACAATTGTAGAAAATTAATTCCAGTGGAGATGCAAGAAATGCAAATTACAGACTGTTTCCAAAGGAATAATTGGAACTAAGCCCGGAGGAATTAATTGCAAATATTTCAGAAATTTTGCAATTTTCATGGTTTAGAGAGTTCTTTGAATTTTTGGGTATGGTTTTGTGTGACAATTTCAACCTGGCGGGGTTTTGGAGTAAATACTGAATGAAAAGGTTAGAAAAGTTTCTTCCCTGTTTGTACGAAATAATGTGTCAGGGAGTACTAAAACTCTTAATCATTTGACAAAAGATTGGTCTGCTCTTTACCAACTTTTCCCACTACAAGGTGATCCTTTCATTTCAGCAAGTAATGCCCCGGTTACTTACCGGTAATCTTCATTACTCCGAGTCCTGGTCTTCTTGGATGCAGTCCTGAGTCCCGCCCTCCCACCTGGGCATGTCGGTTGACTATTTCCAACCGTACTCTTCAAAAACATGTGTAAATTCCTATTTCCACACAATTTGGAGGCATTTTTCAATGCCTTTTGTTTCTTATGGAGCAATTGCAGATGGGGGAATGCCTTCTTCTCTGTGCACATGTTTTGTTCCTTATATCTCTCTACTGGAAAAATATTTCCCCCATAGAAAAACTCCTTGTCCTGCACCATTACTAATTTCTGGGGTGTGTTTAATTTTACTTCCCAACCTGAATAGGGATTTATGCATGCCGTAGCCAGGGGTACATTTACAAACATTTATAGGGTGGTAGCTGCAGCAGATATATATGTGATAGAGCGAAATGTTCTTGTGAATTGTAGGGGTGCATCATAATCACTGATAGGCCGCACCCACTTGTATTTAGACATATATTCGTATATTAAGTTTCATATTCATGTATGTTTAGTAAAGAATGAATAGTTTGCTGAGACAAAGCGAATCAGCAGCATAATGGTGTTAGGATATTGATGTAATGTAATGCTTATTGAATTGTGTGAACGCAATGCATAGGGGAATTAGTTCGTGTGTGTAACGTAATTGCAGTAGTTTAAACGTGCACCATATTAAAGTTGCACATGTAATTCAGTGTTTGCATATGAATCATAATGAAAATGCTTATAGGGAAACATAAGATGTGTGATTAAAAGTTATATGTAAAAGCCTGACTACATATATGCTTAGGGAAGGCCTGGTATATTCTTATGTTAGCTTATATTGTAGGCCGAGAAAAGTTTCTCTTGGTAAGGCTCTCTGGGCACAAACGGTAGATTTAATTTGCACAGTAGAAGGTTTCTGTTGAAAGTATCTTTCGTTGCAGGTGCAAGGACACATGTCTCGTTAGCAAGACTAACTCTTTGTTTTCGAAAGCTAGAGAGAGGGAGGCATGGTACGGGGAGTGAAAAGGAATGTAGGGATGATACTTTCGGCGGAGAAGGTGCCTGGGACTCAAGGTCATCACAACCGTCCAGGATGAAGTAACCGTTTCGATGGAAAAGCACAAGAAAGAAGACCTGGCCAAGGAGGCGTGACAAAGGCGTGTACAATTGTATTGTGGTTTTGTATTAGGGATAGTGCCCTGAGGGAGGAGGACAGAGAAGCGGTAGGGGAGACCTGAGAGAAGGACAGAGCTGAGCTTAGGTACTATGTGATTGCACTTCTTAGGAAGTCTTCACAGCTGACACCTTTTATTCACTCTTGCCTGGTAAATCGTTATGCAGGGAATGCCACTTAGCGTTAGTGTAGGGACAGCAATTGATTTTAAGCTTGTTTAGGCCAATGAAGAGTAACTTAGAAATAGGAGCAATCATAGTCTGGTTGATCCTTCTATAACTTTCTATTCTCCTTATCCTGAGTCGGATGAGATTTCTGCGTAGATTATTATTTGTATTAGTGCCCATCTATTTCTTTAACCTCGTGTTGAGGTGCTTGCACGTTCAGTTATTCTTGGCGATAATAAATTCTCAAACTTGAATTCGGAGTCAGTGGTCCTTTCAGACTAAATGAATGCTGTTATATAACCAGATGAGATTCTCTCCTTTACACTATTCAACAGGTAAAAAGATCTTGGCGACCAGAAGGTTCTTATAGATAATTAGATAAGAATCGGCGTTATCAGTTGGTAGCAGAGTAGGATGGTTACCTTTGATGGTAAGGGGAGATCTAGAGCAAGATAGGAGATTAAGTTGCCCCATAGAGCCCGAGTGACGCAGATCCAGAGGACCGCGGGAGAAGGATGTCGGAGGTCGTGGAAAACTGACGGAGAGTGACGGTGCGGCGGAAGTAGCAGTTCGTAGTAGAGTGAGTATGAAAAGAGTGATGTTTGGTAGATTGCGGTGTTTTATTGTTGTGTGATGTCTTGCGGAGTTGGAACGAAAGTTGTGTGATTGAGAAACGGACCGTGAGCGCGCGCGGGACCGGGAGATTTATTGTGGTGTAGAATACACCCAGAGTTGAGAACGTTGACCAGAGTTGTGGGGGTCACGAGACGTCATTGACAGACCCACTGAAGATAGGGAACACATGAGTGAGTGTGTGAATAACCAACGCAGGTCGTAGGTTATTGTGTGCAGAACATCGAGTGATTGAATCCTATCGAGTGTGCTAAAGGCGATTGTCCGGTCGTTTCGCGGACAGACGATTGCCAGATTGAGGTCAACAAGCTCAAGAGGCTGATCGGTCATTGGTAAGACTGACGGTCAGAGAGGTAATTGTTCGGTAGGACGGACATTATTTCAGAGTATGATTGGGACAGATGCGAGTGAGAACAAGTGAATTAGAAAGGAGGGGAACTGCTGCGAGCGGAGGAAAAGTGACGTCAGACAAGTGCCGCGCTGCGATAGGCCGGTTGGTGTGAGCCGCGCTGGGATTGGTGGATTGAAATCAGGAAGTAAAAGCGGACATTTTGAGTGCAAATACAAAGTTGATTCATCATGAAATGTTTTAAAGCTTTACGGGAACTTTGTAGAGGTGATAGACATGTGGTTGTTCGGGAAGGAGAGGAAGCTCCTCCCGAGGACACACCAGCACATTATATGGCAAAGAATGTAGGATTGCATACTATAATTTGGCTTGAGAATTGGCATAAAATGACAGAAGCAGAAGGAGAATTGTCGTTCCCTCGATATGGTACTTTCAGGTTAGAGGTGCTGTACCAGCTAAAAAGTGTAATGGCTTCATTACGACCACTACCTAGACCAACACAGTTTGAGGCACTACATGCGTGGATAAGAGCAGCGTATGATAGGAAGAAGGACAGATGTCAAGAAAGGGTGAAGAAATCGGTCAGGGCATTTCAAGATGCAAGGTGGGATGCATTGGAGAAAAGGTGGAGAGTGGAAACGATCGAAGGAGATAAGTTGTACCCATTGTTAGTACAAAACGGGAAAATATTAAGAATCGATGAGGACGACAGTGATCTAGATGACAGCTTGTTGGATAGGATGTTGGCAGAGAGGCCACCACCATTTAATCCAGATTCAGAAGAGGGAAAGACGACCCCAGCAGTGGCAATAGTTGATGAAAGCCAGAACCAGACTAGCATGAGAGTAGTGGGAAGGATTTCCACAGGAACGGAGGGGCAACGGCGTCTATGATAACACAGCCTCCTGCGGGGAACACAAGATTACCGGACTCCTTGACAGTACCGGTTACCATTGGCCCTATAGTACCGGTATACGACCCAGACCGAGTGAGAGAAGGGAGTTCCGTACCGATGAGAAGGGAGGAAGGAAACAGTGAGAGTGGGAATGGGTTTGGAGTGAGGGTGGTTCATTTCCCAAGACCAATGGAGACAAGTACGCCGTTACCGGCTACTGCGGACTCTTCCTTCAGGAGAGAAGAGGAGAGACCAGAAAGACCGAGGTCTTTGCGGGAATCTAAGTCAGCTTTGAGGGAGTGGACACCAACAGTAACGAACCAAGAGGATAGGATGCAAGGGGATAGGGCACAGAACGTCTCGGAAGACAGACCAAGTTCCAGGAATATGATGGAAGGGAATAGGTCACAAGGACAGAATAGTGACTGTAATGAGCGAGATGGCTCGGGTTGTCGAGAAGTACTGAGGAGTGCAGTACAGGCAAGGTTGCTAGACGTAGTGAGGTTGAAAGCAGAGGTAGACGAAATGATCAGCGGGGGTCTGCCTTTGGAAAGGATAGAAATTTATGGATCAGATGAGCTGCTGTTTGTAGCAAAAGATGTGACTCGAAAAGCTAGAATGGCACATGATAGATTGAAGGAATTGGCCAAAAGATATGAAGTGGACCTGAACAAAACTAAAGCGTTACAGGGACCACATAGATTACAGTACAGTGATCAGGAGCTGGAGGAGAAAAGAATAACAGGATTAAGAACACACACCAGAGACCTGATTATAGGAATGAGAATATGGATTTTGTTGGACAAATGGGAAGAAAGGTGGTCCAAAAAGAAACCAGTAAAGAGAGCAGAAGGGAAACGCCGCCGCCAGGAGGGGGGCGACGGGTGTTGGAAATTTTCCTTTACGGGAAGTACAGAATGGAGGGTACGTGCATGTGCCGTGGAATAGAGGTGATTTGGCTGCATTTACAAATGATTTTCCTCGGCTGAGGGAAAAACCGGTGGAGTGGTACAAACAGGTTGAGCGGTTTGTGAAAATTTCAAAAGTATTGTGGATTGATTTGAACACTTTGTTTGACATAGTGGTACCGGGAGATTTGTGGACAGCTTGTAAAGTCGCTATTGAGTGGCCGACTTCGGAACCGGATAGAGAGGCGGTTACAAACGGTCCATCACCACTAGTCATGAAAAAGTATGAGCAGGTGATTACATGGTTGAAATTGAAGATTTCACCTCAGGATATAGATTGGGTTAAGATAGATCGGACTGTACAGGAACCCAAGGAAACGGTGCATGAATATTATGAAAGACTTTTGCAAGCTTTTAAACAGTATAGTGGGTTGGATATCTTGGACCCCAAGGATATGGGACAGTTTGTCTCAAAGTTTGTACTGGGTCTGAGAGTGGAAATCAGCCTCATGATACAGCACCATTTGATCTGCTGGCAGAACAAGCCACTAGATGAAATATTGCGGTATGCGAGATACTGTAGTGATGAGGTGGAATCGAAACATCGAAAGCTAAAAGACAAATTGATGCTCGTCCAGATGCAGACAGCACAGAGTCAGCCTAGTGGAGGGACCTTAGGAAGAAAGCAAGGAAATTTCCAGGGAAACCAGAATGGGCAGGTACAGGGAAAGGGAAAACCTGTAGACCCCAAGACAGGAGTGGACGTGGCCACATTGAAGAAGACCACTGCGTGTCATCTTTGTCGCCAGGTCGGACATTGGAAACGCGAGTGTCCTTTGAACCCAGCTAATCAGTTGCAGGAAGAGGAAGAGGGGCTCAGGCACCCGCGCAAGAGGTAGTTAACACAATAACGAGGCCTAGAACGATGAAAGGGGGGTTTACAATTCTCACGCCCAGGTTCCCCAAGCTCCAAGGATTTCACAAGGAACACGAACGTACCAACAGATGCCCCTGTTCGAAGGTTACGATGAGGATAGCTTAGACCCTTTATCCTGACGGTGCCTGAGGGGGAGGAAGACTGCACACTTGGAGCGGTCTTGGAGGTGGACCAGAGAGGACCTTTTGTGGAGGCAGAGATTGAGGGCAATCCTGCAACACTTTTGGTTGATACTGGTGCTACCCGGTCTACTGTAAGATCAGCAGTAGTCCCTAACCTACCCCTCTCGGGACAATCAATCCAGGTTGTTGGAGTAGCGAACAAGAAAATAAGCAGCCCATTGACAGAACCGATCTTAGTAAAGATAGGTACTTTCCAAACTAGACATCAGTTTGTAGTGTGTGATACGAGTCCAGTTTGTCTTTTGGGAAGAGATTTGTTGTGCAAGTTGAACTGCACGATTTATTGTACGCCCAATGGAGTAGAGGTCCAGACGAGAGATGACGATGCTGACTTTAAGATTACCAATCAGCATTTATGTATAGATCTGTACCCAATGGTGACTGTGGAAGAACTTCCACACGATCTGAGAGACGCAGTGTCGCCTGTGGTGTGGGATTTCGCAGGCGATGAAATAGGTCTAATCCGAGGGGTTGAACCAGTGCGGATAGAGGTGAAACAGAATGTTGATTTCCCTAGGACACCTCAATACAACCTGTCGCCAGAAACGATTGCAGGGATAAGACCTGTGATCAAGACCTTTATTGAGAAAGGCATTCTGAAAGAGATTAGAGGTAGCCCCTGTAATTCACCCATTATGGGACTACAGAAACCGAGCGGGAATTACAGGATCGTGCAAGACCTGCGAAAGGTCAACACGATAGTTGTCCCTTGTTGTCCAGTGGTACCGAATCCTTCAGTAATACTGTTCCAGATCCCATGTGAAGCCGAGTGGTTTACGGTTATCGATTTGTGTCAAGCCTTCTTTTCGATACCGCTCCACGAGGAAAGCCAATTTCTTTTGCGTTCAGGCTAGAAAATCGCGTGTTAACATGGTGTCGTATCCCTCAAGGGTATACGGAAAGTCCATCGATCTTTAACCAGATCCTGAAGAAGAACCTTGAAAGTCTTGTGTTGCCGCAGAACTCAGTTCTCGTGCAGTACATAGATGACTTGCTCATTGCCTCAGAAACAGAAGATGCTTGCAGAATTGACACAGTAGCCTTGTTGAACCACTTAGCAGAGAACGGACATAAGGTGTCCCCGAACAAGTTGCAGTACTGTCTGAATGAGGTACAGTACTTGGGACACAGATTGGAGAAAGGCAAGAGGAAGGTGTCACCAGATCGAATTGAGGCAATAATGAGCATGGCAGTACCCACTACACAGAGAGAAGTTAGGATGTTTCTGGGAATGGTTGGCTATTGTCGACAGTGGATTCCTAGTTTCTCCTTGAGAGCAAAGCCTCTGCAGAGGCTTACACACAAGGATGTGAGTGATCCGGTACCATGGGACAAGGAGTGCTTGGTGTCATTCCTGAAGCTGAGAGATGATTTGTGCAGGGCTCCCGCACTGGGGATGCCAGATTACAACAAGGCCTTTTCATTGTTCTGTTATGAGAGGGAAGGATGTGCATTAGCAGTGTTAGCTCAGAACCTTGGAGGTGTCCGTAGACCAGTTGCCTACTTTTCAGCTACTTTAGATCCAGTAGCTTCTGCGTTGCCCGGATGTCTAAGATCCGTTGCTGCAACAGGTGTCAGCATTGAAAGATGTGAAAGCATTGTAATGGGACATCCATTGACTGTACATGTGCCACATTCGGTTGAGTTATTGATGACCAGGACCAAGACCCAGCACCTAACGAATAATAGGTTAACGAGGTACGAGCAAGTCATACTTGCCGCAGAGAATGTGACTCTGAAAAGGTGCTCCGTCTTGAACCCTGCGACATTGATGCCTATACCGAACACAGATGATGAAGATTGTGAGGACCATGATTGTCTCGATGTGACCGAACTTTGCACCAAACCGAGACCTGACATTGTCGATGAACCACTGACTGACCCAGATGAAATTTTCTTTGTCGATGGTTCATGCTTAAGAGACAGTGTGGGGCAATTGAAAGCAGCATTTGCTGTATGTACCATTTCAGGAGTGGTCGAGGCTGCTTGCCTAGAAGGAGTACGCTCCGCGCAGGTAGCTGAGATCATTGCCTTGACCCGTGCCTGTTTGGCCGCTGATCGAATTCGAATCACGATTTACACAGACAGCCAATATGGCTTTGGCGTGGTGCATGACTTCGGGCAGTTATGGTCTCAGAGGGGATTTTTGACATCATCTGGCTCACCCATTCGTAATGGAGAATATGTAAGACAATTGTTAGATGCATTACAGCATCCGAAAGAAATTGCTGTGGTAAAATGCTCAGCCCATGGGAAGGGGAGGACTTTGTATCCTTGGGTAATAACTATGCGGATGAAGTAGCCCGCTTCTGTGCAGAACAAGGATGCATATTCACAGGCAGAGAGATAGAAGAGAGCCAAGAAGGAACCGATCTCAGCATAATGTTGGCCATGGCAGACACTTGGGAAGAGCTTAAGAGATTGCAGGATGAAGTTTCAGTACAGGAGAGAGAGGGATGGATCAAAGCTGGGTGCGAGAGAGGAGATGTGGATGTGTGGGTATCCAACGATGGGAGAGCCGTGTTGCCTGAGGAATTGCTGAGTCCGATGGCAAGACTGATACATGGACAGGCACACCTTGGTAGAGACGCAATGGTGCGAGTGTTTAGACAGACGTGGTATAACCCACGGTTCCGAGCAATGGCTGAGATGGTATGCCAGAGGTGTGTTACGTGTCAACAGATGAATGCTGGAAAGAAAACTGTAGTTACATTGAGTCACATTGGAAGGTCGGGAGGGCCCTTCAATCGAATACAGTTGGATTTCGTGGAGATGCCTAGGTGCAATGGATTGAGGTACATTTTAGTGCTAGTATGTGTATTCTCACGGTGGGTGGAGGCTTACCCCACACGCAGGTGTGACACTCTCACAGTGGCTAAATTACTGTTGAGGGAGCTCATCCCTAGATTCGGGATCCCGACCTCTTTGGAATCAGATAGAGGAGGGCACTTCCATAGCGAAATCATGAAGTTGCTTTGTGCTGCATTGAACATAGACCAGAGACTTCATTGTAGTTACAGACCAGAAGCTTCTGGGATGGTGGAACAAGTTAATGGAACTTTGAAAGCCCGGATGGCAAAAATGTGTTCTTCGACATCCCTGCAATGGCCCGATGCCTTGCCTTTGGTGCTAATGAGCATGCGAAGTGTCCCAGACAGAAAGACCGGGTTGTCCCCCCATGAAATACTAATGGGGAGGGCAATGAGACTGCCAGCAGTACCAGCTACAGCCTTGATAAACATCACTGATGATTTGATTCTTGATTATTGTAAAGGACTCTCTGATGTAGTCCGTTCTGTATCCCAGCAGGTGCAAGCAGCAGTGGTCCCAGCCTCGAGTGATCTATGCCACGACTTGTGTCCCGGTGACTGGGTACTCGTCCGAAAGCACGTGAGGAAGAGTTGCTTGGATGCCCGTTGGCGTGGCCCGTATCAGGTGATACTTATCACGAACACAGCAGTGAAGTGTGGAGGATTGCCGAACTGGGTGCATGCTTCCCATACCCGCAGAGTTCCAGCACCCTTGGAAGAAACAGCTCCTCTCGTAAATGAAAATCCAGCTGATGTGGCAAGGCCACATGGGAGGACAAGTCAAGCTGTAAGGGTCGCTGACACAGAAGGTGGTGCACTAGAGCAAGCTGAAGGGGGTTTCCACAGTTCGAACCCTGACTCAGACACCGAGGACAGAAACGGTGCAGTGGGCGGAGAAGAGTCAGATTCAGCAGAAAGAGGAAGTAGTGCACTGGGAATAGAAGGGGAAGGCAGACGAACGAACAGAAGTGCTGAAAGTTGGCCTGAAAGACAGAGGCGACTGAACCTGAGGTTAGCACCTGAAAGAGACCTAGCTCCAGTGTCTGAAGTATCTGAAACAGAAGCAAGTGACGAAGACCAAGCACAAGACAGTCGGCGAAGGTCAAAGAGAACAAGAGTGCCTTGTCGCAGATACTCTACCCCTGAGTGGACTTACACTGTGTTTGATGCAGGGGGTGGTGAGTACGGGAAGACTGAGGTCAGTGCAAGTGGTCAGTCGGAGCCCGAATGTGGTGGTGAAGGTGGTGCTGCGGATGCCAGGGCTCGAGATAGAAGGAACACTGACATTCACGGTTCCGAATCCCCCGCTTCTGAGTGAAGTCCGAAACTTGCTTTTGCATCGACTCGAATTTCCGCCTTTTGGAGTTGAGCCGTTTTCACATGAAGTGCTGATTTTGCGTCTTGAACTTTTGTATCACGTTCTGGTCTTGCTCAATGAGGATCTCATTGTGGATCAGTTATGAACTGTAAATAAAAGTCTAAAAGAAGAAGATAACCTAGGTCCGAGTGGAAGAAGAATAAACTTAGGGACTTTCCACAGAAGAGGAACGAAAACTAGGGAAGTCTTTTTCTGGACTGTGTAAATAAGTTTGTGATCGGAAAGGGAAAGTCCGGAGATTTCATGGTTGCTCGAGCTGGTTAAGCAAGTCACTAATAAAGGACAGAGACTTTTTCAGAGTTCTTTGCGATAAGCAAGACTTTTTGAGAACTTTCGAAACCATGGAGCCGGGAGATCCCAATCGCAGATCAAAGTGGATTGTAGGCATCCTTATAAGTAGTGTAATAATCTCTATAATCATAGTAGTTATAGTCTCATACACTGGTTCGCATGAGCAGGAAGTAGAGGAGGTGACAGGGACACCTACACCTATCACACCTAGTCAGAAGGGGGTAGACAGGGCAGCTGATAGAGCTTTGTTATTAGAAGAAAGTCGTAGATTACATGTAGATTTATCTAAAGGGGATTTTAAGTTGAATGCATATGCTAAGTTGTTGTATGAGTATGTTGACGTGATGGATGCGAAAGATTGTTATGTGTGTATGCAGTTGCCTACTTCGGTGGATGAGGGTATTAGGTATCACCATCTTCCACTGACTTATGGTATTTCATGTAGTCTTTTGCTTAGTTTGTTTTATGAGAGAGAGCAGTTCGAGTATTTCTTTTCCAATTTCGACGCAGTGCTTCCTGAAGTCCCAGCTTACAAGCATTTGAATAAGTATGACTATTATAAGACCGAGGACAGACTGAGGAAGTACTTCATACCGAGTTTGGAATTGGATACAGCATTCGCTCACAGAAACAATCTGACTTGTTTGATGTCGGATGTAGAGAGAAAGTTCGTAGATCAAGTTGAAGATAGGTATAGAAAGCTGACTGAATCCCGAGATTACGGGCATCACAGGACAGATTGGACAGAGGAAGAACGGTTGCATAAGACCAGGGGAAGCTATGGTCCTATAGCGTTAGATAAGGAGCAGAGGGGTAAGTTGTGTATAAGGCGTTATCAGACTTACTACGAAAAGGTTCCAGTGGGACAAAGTACTTGTGATCACGTTTTCACCATGGCAGATGTGGCAAAGGATTTTCTCCAAGGTCCTGTACAAGTGATACCTACGGTGTATTACGTATGTGGGAAGAATGCTTATGTGAGGTTGCCTGCAAATTGGTATGGAACATGTTATTTGTCAATAATATTTCCAAAGATTTACCATACAGAGGATTTAAATCTTCTAGAGGGTGGAGAGCATTCAAGAACGAGAAGAGCTGCAAGTGCAGGGATCGTTGTGGGGGATATCTTTGGAGCCATGATACCTAGTCTAGGGGTAGTCTTGAATGACGTGAAGATCCAGAGGTTAGCGACTGTGGTGGATGAATTTTCGATGAACACAGCAAAGTCGTTGGTGTTGGTGGAAGGAGAGATGTTGTCGATAAGGGGAATGGTTTTGCAGAATCGCCTTGCTTTGGATGTCCTATTGGCAAAAGAGGGCGGAGTCTGTAAAATGTTGAAGGTTCAAGAGTGCTGCACTTATATACCAGACCGTAGCAAGGATCTGGAGAAATATATAAGTAACATCACTATGATCCACACAAAGATAGCGGATTTGACCGAAGAAGGGGCCTGGGAAAAGGTCGGAAAGGGTTTTGGTCAAGTGGGAGGTTGGTTTGCGAACCTAGGAAAGGGTTTCCTTGGGTACTTCCTGAGACCACTCCTTATTTTGGTGGTTTGTGTGGCTGGCTTGTGGATTGTGATCAAGGCCTACAAGTGGTATCGAGCAGGCCGAGTCAAGAGAGCTTTGAGGGAAAATGACATGAAGTTGGCAAGACTGCAGGACAATCAGTATCAAAGGCTCAAGAGCATGGAGAAATTTAGATCAGGGAAGATGGCAACAAGTTCTGTTTAGGTCGGTTCTTTCTCCAAGGGAGTAAGTAGAGTGAAATGTGATGACAGGAGTCATCAAAGGGGGAACTGATAGAGCTAAATGTTCTTGTGAATTGTAGGGGTGCATCATAATCACTGATAGGCCGCACCCACTTGTATTTAGACATATATTCGTATATTAAGTTTCATATTCATGTATGTTTAGTAAAGAATGAATAGTTTGCTGAGACAAAGCGAATCAGCAGCATAATGGTGTTAGGATATTGATGTAATGTAATGCTTATTGAATTTTGTGAACGCAATGCATAGGGGAATTAGTTTGTGTGTGTAACGTAATTGCAGTAGTTTAAACGTGCACCATATTAAAGTTGCACATGTAATTCAGTGTTTGCATATGAATCATAATGAAAATGCTTATAGGGAAACATAAGATGTGTGATTAAAAGTTATATGTAAAGGCCTGACTACATATATGCTTAGGGAAGGCCTGGTATATTCTTATGTTAGCTTATATTGTAGGCCGAGAAAAGTTTCTCTTGGTAAGGCTCTCTGGGCACAAACGGTAGATTTAATTTGCACAGTAGAAGGTTTCTGTTGAAAGTATCTTTCGTTGCAGGTGCAAGGACACATGTCTCGTTAGCAAGACTAACTCTTTGTTTTCGAAAGCTAGAGAGAGGGGAGGCATGGTACGGGGAGTGAAAAGGAATGTAGGGATGATACTTTCGGCGGAGAAGGTGCCTGGGACTCAAGGTCATCACAACCGTCCAGGATGAAGTAACCGTTTCGATGGAAAAGCACAAGAAAGAAGACCTGGCCAAGGAGGCGTGACAAAGGCGTGTACAATTGTATTGTGGTTTTGTATTAGGGATAGTGCCCTGAGGGAGGAGGACAGAGAAGCGGTAGGGGAGACCTGAGAGAAGGACAGAGCTGAGCTTAGGTACTATGTGATTGCACTTCTTAGGAAGTCTTCACAGCTGTGTGAGGAGGCACGTCTCGGATCGCGCGTCCGGCGAGGCCGGACTGTCCCTAAAAGCAACGACAGCTTACCTGCGGGGAACTCGGCACAACACCCGGGCCCTGGAAGGAAGTCCGCAGGGATAACCCCACCCCCCTGTGCTCTATCCACACAGGAGGCATCCGGACCTGATGACGCGGCGGACGGGGGAGGGACTGACCCCGGAAGTGCTTCCCAACCGGAGTTGAAAGGGAGAGCGACCGGATCGAGGAGGTGCGAAGAAGCCGGAGGAGGAAAGGAGTTGCGGAGCGAGGAAGAGGAGGAACAGGAGTACGGAGACGCGAGGAGAGAAGAAGCAGACTACGGAGAAGAAGACGAGACGTGGAGCGAGGAGTGGTGGAACCCCTAGGAGGAGGCTGGAGAGCGGCCGCGACTCAGGAGAGTTGCGGCAGAGTCGGTGAGTCACGAATAAAGGGAGGGAGAGGGAGCGGGGAGGCGGGTGAGAGAAGGGTTGGGAAGGGTCACGAGGGAGACACACCGGTTGCAGTGGCATTGAGCACCTATTCCTCCTTCACTTCCCCTTCTTGTTTGGTTCGTCGGCAGTGAACACACGGCTATTATAGCCAAGGGCAGGGATTGCCATCACGTTTTATTGACCACTCGTATATATCACCGTCCCTTTCACGAATCCCCTCCTCTCACTGACGCGGTGCCGCCTCACGTATAAATATCCACAAGTAGATCCACCGGGTGTGGTGACGGATAGAATAGAAGCCAGTGAAGCATTGGCCAGGGTAACTGACGACTCCTTTTTGTCCTTCTCTCTATGCACCTCCGTGGGAGAGTTCCTGGACCGGAGGACAAGACCCAAAGGGAGAACACCAACAAGGAAGGAGAGGAAATCAAGGAGAGAAGAGTCGTTAAGGAGAAAACCAAACAACCCACAGAAACATTGCCATCCCCTGTTATTGACTCTGTTAATAAAACTCGCCCACTGGCACATTACATACAGCCTCCGCGTCTGTATATCCGGCCTGCCCTCCCACAAGCTGACACCTTTTATTCACTCTTGCCTGGTAAATTGTTATGCAGGGAATGCCACTTAGCGTTAGTGTAGGGACAGCAATTGATTTTAAGCTTGTTTAGGCCAATGAAGAGTAACTTAGAAATAGGAGCAATCATAGTCTGGTTGATCCTTCTAGAACTTTCTATTCTCCTTATCCTGAGTCGGATGAGATTTCTGCGTAGATTATTATTTGTATTAGTGCCCATCTATTTCTTTAACCTCGTGTTGAGGTGCTTGCACGTTCAGTTATTCTTGGCGATAATAAATTCTCAAACTTGAATTCGGAGTCAGTGGTCCTTTCAGACTAAATGAATGCTGTTATATAACCAGATGAGATTCTCTCCTTTACACTATTCAACAGGTAAAAAGATCTTGGCGACCAGAAGGTTCTTATAGATAATTAGATAAGAATCGGCGTTATCATATGCGAGTTAAGGCCCCTAAAAGAATTTGCACTTAGTGTCTGTCTGCAACTGGAAGGACAAATGCACTCCAGGGATGTGTCCACAGGCTGCGTAAACTGCACTATGAGGAACCCGCATGCCCCAGCTCATCTCAATGCTCCTGCACGTGTGCACCTTCTCAGTGTGGTATTTTAGTACTTTCTTATAAGACTTACTGACCATCACAACACTATTACCCAATCCAAGGTTGGCACACATGACTATAGGTGATGACATCACTTCCTCTTCTGAGTCATAATAGGAGAAAGATGCAAACATTCGTAGTCTGGCAAGCTTGCGTCTTGTTGGGCTTTCCGACTCTCAGATTAGTTTGCACCCTTCCTTCTCCCTTACTGCACCTTTGGTGTTTTCTCAGGTTCCCTTTTAATCCTCCTACGGTGTACATGTACTGAGTTGGATCTCCCAGCTGTAGTCCCTCTGTAAACCTTTGGACTCTTTCTCACTCTGAACCAATCTCGATTCTTTTTAGGACCACCGATCCCCCGGTTTTGGGGAAGACGTTTGTTGTCAATACTTCGAGTTTAGTATCTGTACTGTTTGTTGCGCATTCATTGATTATACTCAATTCATCCATTTTAAAGGACTAGTGTGCTCAGTTGTGGGTGGATCTCAAGTTCCCCTCCTTCATCTGTTTTGTTCCCCAGCGTCCTCGAGACAATTCTGCTCCAGAATGTTATTTTTAATAGTGCACTTGAGGCTTGTGGGTTTAAGGACGCCCAGGGTTTGCCCATCAAAATCCTTATTAATACTGGTGATAATGACACACGTCTGTGTTTTCTTGTATAGTATAAAAGAAAAGCTTTGAAGCATCTTCTTATAATCAGTGAATACGGAGGGCCTCTTTATTATACTACTGTAGAGACACAGAATAATACTCAATTGTAAAATACAGAATTTCATGTGAAAAGAAATGCATTATAGGGGTGGGTGAAACTGTAATTTTTTTCCCATGCATAATTTTCATAAAAATATGGTGTGTTTGTGTCAAAATTGTTTGCGAGGTATGTCCCTGTGCACAAAAATCACACGAGATACAGGCTCGATATATTGGGCAGTCCTCTGCATGATAAGTGTACCTGAGGTATGCCCTAGGGTTAAAAAATCATACAAAATACCCGATCTACGTACTGAGTAGTTATCTGTGTAGACAAAAATTATGCGGAAAGCATAAGCTTAAGACAACCAAAAATGAAGTGAAATGCACAAAATCCATCAGGATGGCCAAGATATTAAGCTTGTGTGAAAACACAACCACAGCCTAATGCAAAACTATGCACGTGGACAAGGTTGTATATCTCAACAGATAGCCTGGAATCAACAGAAAACCAGCACAAAGGTTTTTTGTCAATTTTGATCTTTTTGCTTTTAAGAAACTATATTTATGTTTTTATGTTGCGAGCCAGAAAACACAGCCTGCAGCATGTTTTATCCCACATTCCCTCCCTGCTCCAGCCTCCATCTCCCAGGAAAGGGGATGCAGCGAGGGTGACCTTGCAGAGGCTGCTAAACACATTATGCAGGATCAATTAATTGCCAGCATCCAGGGCTTCTCTGCTGGGAGGCTCCAGGCTTGCAGCTGGAGAGCCCTTGACCGTCAGTTCACTGGTTGAAAAATGAAAGCAGGGGAGGGAAGAAAAGACAAGGACGGTCACCGGGAGAGGGGTGGAAAGAGAAAGCAGCTCAGTTGAGCAGTGCAGTGATCAGAAACAAGCAAGGCCACTGCCAATAGGTCTGGTTTACAACCAAAAGTGTCTTTTCAGTCACTGGTGAGTTTAGACACTCAATAAGGGCCTGATTTTTTATTTGTCAGGCAGCCCGCTCCCTGCTAGGGCGACGGAGTAAAATCATCCTGACGGAGGTGTCTTCTAGCAAATTTAGATATGCCCTCTTGCCCAAAGGACACTTCTAGCATTGGCAGGAACCGCCGTTGGCAGGAACTGCCACCACGGCGGTTCCTCTCAATGCGTTGTCAGTTTGCCATACAGCTCCATGAGCATGATGGAGCCATACCGTAAACGTACAATATATTTTATTTCAAAACTAAATCCCAATGCAGGATTTTCGTTTTGAAAATAAAACAAATGCCCCCTCACCATGGGAGTTTGCTCCCATGGCAAGTGGGCATTGAGGACTTTTCAATGCCCCTTGCTGACAGGGTATTCCTGTTGGCGACGGGCATTGAAAAACAGCTGTACGTCAACCCATCTAAATTAGATGGGCAGACATATAGCTAACCTCCGATGGCCCTTACACTGTTGGAGCATTGGAAGGATTTGATCACAGCAGAGATTGAATAGTCTCCACAGTTGTCGATCCATCATCCGCCCACTCCCAAGTCCGACAGGAAGACCATAATGTTGGCCGTTGTGACAGACGTCCCTCCCTGCCAACATATAAATCGGGCCTTAAGTTGATATCTGTGGCACTCATGATTGTACAACTCATGCACTCATTCACCCACGTTATGCCTTATTTTTGCATTCACCAACTTACCCACTCACAATAATACACACAAACGCAACAAGCACATGCAGTATACATTTTAAAAATAAAAGTAAAAAATAACGTTGGACACATAAGCTTGCAATAAAAAATAAAATTAAACATAGCAGTGGGTGGCTATCTTGCAATTATGTTGTAGATTATGTGTTGTATTGCAGGTCCAAGGCTGGCACATTTAAATGCAATGTGTTGCCCATCTTGGGATGGTAAAACACTGATTTAATATGCACAAAACCATCGCAAAACGACGGCTCAGTAAACATCACACGAGATGGCCCTTTTTGGAATGGTATTGTGCATAGTGTTTCATTGTTGTAGCAATCCAAGATGACTGAAAAATAGCATTGTAATATAGCTGCCCGTTTTAGAAGTGCAGTGACAACATGGGATGCAGCACACTGCAGATTAAATGAGTGGCACATGAGTGGTCCGCTACCAGTGTCTGAGGAGTTGCAGGGTGTTGGAAAAAATTAAACAAAGACTAATGAGAGGAAATTAAGGGTACCTTTAAAATGAGATAATGGAAAACTAAAGGACTGGCTCACCAGCCCTAACAAAGAAGTGCATTCACTTTCAGGCTGATTTGCAGCTGTGATCAGGCAAAATGCCGTCACTCACAGTGCAAAAGAGCAAATGGGTGAAATGGGCTGAGCAATTGTCCCATGCGGTATGCAGCAATAGGTGGAAGCAGAATGTCAATGGCTCTTGAAAAGTCCAATGGCAGAAGAGGGCTGACCCAAATGCTCTGTATATGTGTGAGTGTATAGGTATATATGTTTAAAGATTTTGTTATTAAAAAAGTCTACAACTAAACCGGTCAGGTCATTCAATTAGGATGTAGCAAGGATTTTCACAGTGCAAAACATCAAACCTTGAAGTTGGTCAAAACTGGTAACCAATGCCCAGGCCTAGTGAGGTAAACTGAGACTCCAGGTGACAGTTTACCTGTCTACAATATGATAGCAAACCGCCCTTAAATGCCTATTTGCTTTAAAAAGTGCTTTTCATAATAAATGTCAGGCATACCGCCTTTGTCATAAACTTTGATGATAAATCAGATTTGTAGCATCTCATCTAGCTTTTTCCAACGACCCAATCAAGCATAGAGTCTTTGTCATTGACTTGTCACCATAACCAACTCAGGCCTACAATACTGAGCATAAGCTTTGCTGCAAGGCAACCATTAGGCAAACAGCCATATAATTACATATATATATATAAATATATATATATATATATACGCACACACACATAATAACAGTTACTAAAATATGCATCCATTCCTAAGAGGGGTCAACTAGGATTATCACAGCAAATATCATCTAGAGGGTTTGTCATAGGAGGTAACCAATAGCAAATTCCTTACTTGCCACAGGAATCTGTGAGATTCTAAGTAACAAAACACTTATCTACAGCCTTTAACACTGAATAAAAACAATCCAGCATCAAACGCCCTATTGGCTTTAACATATTCTGTCCACAATAAATACATCAGATGAAGTGCCTCTGTCATAACTTTTTATAATACACAAATCAAACCTACGGCATTCAACATAATGTTTGCCAGTGAACTAATTAGGACTAGAGCTTGTCACCATAACTAACTCAGTCCTACAGTATTGAACATTTGATCTTAGCTTTCCCACAAAGGGACCATCCAGTATATACACAAAATGGCAGTTGTAAAAACAATATAGAAATTGTCTTAAGAGCACCTAACAAGGTTTATCACAGTGCAATTCTTCTACCCCCCACACCCACCAGAGCTTGTCGGAAGAGGTAACCAACACCAAACTCCTTGCCTACTGCAGTAATCTGTGAGACACCATGTAAGAAAATATCCCTCAGAATGCTTTACAATAGTGTAATAACAATACACCCTTAAAAGAGTTTTGGATTTAAAAATATACTTCTCAAAATAAATGCATCCTATCGACTGCCTTTGTCATGACTTTTCATAATTAACAGAGAAGGATTACAGCTGTGTTCATTATTGTCATCATAACCAAGTCTTGCACTTTTGAGCAGAAGCCTTTCCCCAAGGCAAAAAGTATAATACAAGCACTTTTCTGTGGAAGCACACTACATTTGCCCTGTGCTCGAAGAAATCAACATGTGGGGGGAGCTAAGGCCTCTCTTTCAGTAGACCTTCTTAACGCATTTTTCCTTTTTATTACACAAGGTCCAGAGACAACTGTGCTGTAAAGCTAGAACTAAGAAGGGAGACTTTTGTAAGACCTGATTGGCCCTAGTCCAGTGATACACCAGGAGAAAGAGGCTGGAAGCTGTCCGTGAGCCCTGCTCTTTTCTGATTTGCTATGGGCTATGTACAAGACATTCATGCTCATTGCATATTCTCACATACCATTCTGAATTGGACCCAAAACGTCTAAAATGGGAATATTCATACACAGTTAAATCCGTATTTGTAAAGCGCGAACTACTCACCCTTACGGGTCTCAAAGCGCTGGGGGCCGTAGTAGAAATTAAGTGAGCTATTGCCCAGAGTCACATGGTGCTGAGCTGAGCTGCCGCCGGAGCCGGGGATCGAACCGTGAGCCCTGTGCTCCGAAGTCAGCTGCCCTGGCCGCTGCACCACACCTCTCTACAGTTAGCACAAACAGAAGGGACTGTGCCCTCTATGGACGTTTTTACTAATAGATGAATGTGAAAAAGAAACCTGGGCAAGGTTGGTTACATAAATTACGGGCAGCACAATTTCAATGTGACTAAACCAATAATTATCACTCTTAACATATTATAATCAAAAATAGATATTTATTAAATAAACATGTAAAAAACTTTTTTTCACCATACAAATAGATATTTTTTGGGCTTATTTCACTTTTTATAGTCAAGCTAATTAATCCCTTGAGTATTCATTTGTTATATTTGATAATTTTAACAAAAATGATTTTTGTGAAAAAAGGACATTCAGTGAGTTAACATATAAGACAATTCCACAAACAGTGCTTTGATGAAATATGCATTCTCAATTATAAAATACATTGTTTACAGATAGACGCAATGATCAGGAACTGACGGTGTATACTTGAACGACGGTGTATACTTGATTGTTCCTGATCATTGCGTCTATCTGTAAACAATGTATTTTATAATTGAGAATGCATATTTCATCAAAGCACAGTTTGTGGAATTGTCTTATATGTTAACTCACTGAATGTCCTTTTTTTCACAAAAAAATCATTTTTGTTAAAATTATCAAATATAACAAATGAATACTCAAGGGATTAATTAACTTGACTATAAAAAGTGAAATAATAACAAAAAAATATATCTATTTGTATGGTGAAAAAAGTTTTTACATGTTTATTTAATAAATATCTATTTTTGATTATAATATGTTAAGAGTGATAATTATTGGTTTAGTCACATTGAAATTGTGCTGCCCGTAATTTATGTAACCAACCTTGCCCAGGTTTCTTTTTCACATTTGTCTATTCCCTGTCAGGGCATAATTATCCTGCACACAGGGGCCCCAGTTCTTTTCCAAATAACGTTTTTACTAATAGGACATTTGGACATTTTAGTGCCAATTTATAAAGACATTTATGAGTATATGACCTCGTACTCCCTCGGTACTACTTCACATATTCATAAATGCCCCTGTGTATTGGCCCCGTTGTTACCAGGATCACCTGCCCTCGCCTTGGGAAGAGTCTTGCCTTCACCTTATTCCAGGACCCCTTTTTCAGTTGCTGTCGTTGTCAAGTATAAAACTACAGCGGGAACCCCAATGGAACGGTAGTGAGAGTCCGCCTTCTCTGTGTCCAGGAAGGGGCACAGGGACTCCTCAGTACTACTGGGCAGAAGACTATTGAGTGGTTGATGCACCAGTTGTAAACATCACC
This sequence comes from Calotriton arnoldi, assembly GCA_963921515.1. Classification (NCBI taxonomy): domain Eukaryota; kingdom Metazoa; phylum Chordata; class Amphibia; order Caudata; family Salamandridae; genus Calotriton; species Calotriton arnoldi. Next base: position 664,898 of record CAWUFW010008931.1, read on the forward strand.
ATTTACTAGGGGTGTGCTATGTGCTGTTTAATCCTACTCCCTTTCCAGATTGCCACAATCAGACAGCCAGGAACAGACTGGCTCTGGATTGTGCACCTACCAGGACCGCTCTTATATTTATTGCTGGTTTCCAGTCAGGACATGTGTGCCTAGTCCATTAGTTCTGATAGGGACAATGGAAGAAATCTCAACCCTAGATAAACAAAGTGCACTGTTTTAAAAGACAAAAGCTCTCACCCACCCAGAGGTGGCACGCTTCATCACAGGGCCCCTCCTCACAATGATAGAGAAATACTACAAAATGTGAGCTATGACCCTCAGGGGACTAAGTGGGACTCTTGGGATGTAAGAAAGGTGCCAGAACATGCAATGGGAATCTAAAATCACTGGTGTGGGTTCTAAATGATACAGAGAAGCAAGAGAAGATATTAAAACTACCTACTGGTAGACTAAAAGCTTTATTAGTGTGTAGAGTTAAAAGCAACAAGGAAAGAAAACATTATGCTATTCCTAAAAGGCCGTTATGTTTCAGCGCTTAAATGGCTCAAGGAGGGTGGCAGAGGCTTCTTTAGGATGAAGCCTCTCTGTGCGTCAAAAGGGGTCGATCTGTAAACATTGATGATAAGTTAGTGTTATTGCAAGATGCTTATACAATATAAGCGTCTTCCATTAACCAAACAACCCCCTAAGTGTGATAAAACTTAGTACAGCTGTAGGCTGTGGGTTGAATATTATGAATATTATTTTTCTTCTTTCCTTTTTTCTCTCTGCACACAACATATCTAGTAATAAGTAGTTTTTACCTTCTTACACTGGATCAGTTAGTTAGTACACTGTTTTGATATGACGGAGAATACAGGATTAGCTTTTGACGAGGACACAGTACAGGCGATAGTACAAACACCCAGTATATTAGAAACACATATTTCACAGACACTATCTCATACAGAGGACTGGACTAAACTTAGTAACACCAAGAAGCAACATGTAAGAACGATCTTACATCCTGCTATTCTCACGGAGTGTCGTAGAGGGAACATTGCTCCTCCCGGACTAATAGTATCGAATGCCCCCAGACTCTTCCTTGACAATAAAGTGTTTGTTACTAACTGGTCTAAAATAGCCTGGCGTTGCACCAGAGATTGGTTAGTTTTGATAATTACTGCAGCAAAATAGACGATTTATTGGTAGTAGAGATACAGACCTTAAAAAATCAACTTAAGTCAGGAATACATGTAATTGTATATCAGAAGAAATTGGAGGAAATCTCTAAGAATCTAAATGAGATAAAAGACAATCTGGTAAAATTTAAGATCAACAAATTAAAAAAAGACCTGGATAAATTCTCCTTGGAAAAGGTCTACCCGTATACTGCGGACGGATACCAAGCCACAACAAATAAGAAGACTAATAAGAGAGGTACCCGTGGTTGGCGGAAGGACACTGACGAGTGGACATCTAACTCGGATGAGCGGATTGATTCCAACGATTCAGATACAGATCAGACGTCTAAGAATATCTTCAGGAGAGGAAGAGGACGAGGAACACCACAATCTTTCCATCAGCAGGCACCATGGTGGCCGCCACAACCATGGTCTTTTCCACCGCACCCTTACAATCCCTGTCCTCCATTTGGTGGCCCCTCTTACCAGCCTTTTTTTGGGCAGGACAGAGGAAGAAGAGGACAAAGGAGAGGCAACAGAGGCCGAACATCAGGGAATCAACAAGTGAGTTGGGATCCGGCGCTAGAACAGAGAATAACGAGGAGCATGACGGCATCCACAAGCGACCAGACAATTTGATTGTGAATCTTAGTACCAAAACCCTCACAGCACTAGAAGAACAAGTCCTGGCCAAGGGCTTGGGCTTTGTTCCTACTAACAGGGTGATGACTTTATGGTACACAAGGAATTGGCTCATTTTTTCCGGAAAGTACGTCTACATTTTTTCTTTGCCAATATGGACAAAAAAGAGTCTCCTTCCTTGGTTCCTAACACGGGTCTGAAGAATAAATCTACATTCCTACCTTCCACACAACAAATGCCTTCGGAGGTTGTAACTTTTGAAAAGGCTGTGCTGAAAGAATATGAATCCAATATGGGCCAAGCAAGGAGATTGTTTTGTAACATTTCCAATGAAGAAAAACAATGTATTACTGCACTTGGCAATGACTCCAATATTACGATCAAACCAGCGGATAAAGGGGGAGCAACGGTTTTACTGGACACTGCGGTGTAACGCAAAGAATGCTTAAGGCAACTGAATAATGACAAATTCTACACACGGATCACGCAAGATCCAACGATTCAATTACAACACCAAATCAAAGCCCTTTTATTGAAGAGGGGAGTGAATACGGCTGGATTACTAAAGGGGAAGCCGAGTTCCTAGTTCAAAAACATCCCAGAGTGCCGGAGTTTTACATTTTACCTAAAATACATAAGGATCAGAGACCCCCACCAGGTAGACCAATCGTGTCCGGGATTGGTTCTATCTTAGAACCACTCTCCCAATTTGTGGATCATTTCCTGCGACCAATAGTGGCAGATATGCCATAGTATCTGCAAGACACAAAACGTATTCTTTCCTTGTTGGAAACTGTCCCATTCGACCCCCTACTCAACATTATGGTGACAAACGATGTAGAATCATTGTATACGAACATCCCCCAAGATGACACATTGGAGACGATACAGCAACTCCTGGAGTGCTATCCTCGTGAAGATCAAACGCCCAATACTTTTGTTATGCGCTGTGCTAGGATGGCATTAACAGAGAATTTTTTCAATTTTGAAGGGAATCTATATTGGCAAACCACAGGGACCTCAATGGGCAGCACCTGTGCTCCGAGCATGGCCAACCTGTACATGCATGGTTTTGAAACAAAATATATATACTCGGTCACCAATCCCTTCCAAAATAAATTGAAACATTGGAGACGTTATATAGACGACATTCTGGTCATCTGGGAAGGTGATCAGATGTCCCTTGACATCTTTCCCATGTGGTTAAATTCATGTGACAGGAATTTGAAATTCACTGGGAAAGCAAGTACTACATCTGTGTCATTTGTAGACCTTCTATTGTACCCCAAAGAAGGAAGGATCTATACAGAATTGTTTCAGAAACCTATGGCAAGGAATTCGCTGTTAAGCTATCATAGCTTTCATCCTCATTTCCTACTCACTAATCTCCCTGTGGGTCAATTCCTAAGGCTGCGCAGGAATTGTACTGAGCTTTCTATGTATAAAAAACATGCAAAAATTTGAGTGACGAACTAGTGGCCAGACAATACCCGGACCGACTTGTACAGGGAGCTGCAAAAAGAGCACGCAATAATAACAGGGAGGCGTTACTTGAGTCACATGAAAAAACAAAAAGTGACAGAATGGTCTGTGTGACTACCTTCAGCAACCTAACGGACAACATTAAGAAGACCATTAATAAAAATTGGCATATCTTAAACACAGGGAGACTTACTTTGGAGAAACCGTTGTTTGCGCTAAAACGCAGTAACAATTTACGTGATTTGTTGGTACATACGAGACCGAGGATAAGACGGACATTGGTTAGACAACCGACATTATGGGGAGCATCCCCAGTGAAAGGTCTCTTCCCGTGTGGTACCTGCTCTGTGTGCCCTTTTACTCGACACACTATACAACTTGATATGGCTTTAAAAACACCATGGCAACTTAGTAATCATACCAATTGTAACACCAGTGGAGTAATCTGTATGATTATGTGTCCGTGTTCACTTAGGTACATTGGCATGACCACACGGAAAGTCAAACATAGGATTGTCGAACATCGGAGTGCTTTTAGATGTAAGAAATCCAACACACGTATGACTAGACATTATCTAGAGATGGCCCATTCTGAAGACGACCTGACGTGGGTCATAATTGACAAACCCAGATATGATGTCAACATGGGTCCTTTAGAAAGAGTCCTTTTCCGACGTGAACAGAGATGGGTGTTTCGCACTAAGAGTCATATCATAGGACTCGATGAAGATATTCCGTGGTGTTCACTCTGAGACAGATGTTAGGGTACTTAATAAATGATCATGCTCCTGAGCAATGTAAAACCATGCTGAGCGCATATCAGAATAGGAACCATGCGTATGATACCACAATGTAAATTATACTCTTAGTAAATCTCCTAGTACACTGATATATTGAGCCTGGTGTACCATAACAATATATCATAGGAGCATCTCCTGTTTTCTGTTAACAATGCTAGATTGGCTCCATTAATATAGCATCGATTACAATAGCTTATCCGACAGTACGAGTGAATATATATTATGAGCGTCCATATTGCAATCTGTTATCTACGTATATTACTGTGTTTTAAAGTTGCTTATTCCAACTTTGGATATATGCCAATTCATCCAGCATACGTATTACCCATTCATAATCTCGCTCCTTAAGTATGTACAGAGTGTCGTTTTGAAATAGTATAGAGCAGAAATGAAACTATATCTCCCATGATTACGTGGAACCGGAAGTGTAAAGAACTACATCCGGGCCACGACACGATTACGAGCGTAATGAACATTCATAACCGGAGGGTAACGAACATCTCTCCCCCTTCCGTCTTTACTACTATGAAGCAGACAATAGAGATTGAGGTAAGGTGACACCGCTCCTGTCTTGTGCCACAGTTGCGGGACACCATGCTAGTCCGGGTTCCTTTGATACACACTGGTGCCCGCCTTGCCGCAACTAGTAGTGAGAAGTACGTCTATGTATATCGGTTTGGGCTGGTGAGACGCTGGCAGCATTGTTGAGATATTTAGTATGTATAAAGCAGGACTAAGGGACATGTAATACACAAGAATAGCCCTATAACAACAATAGGAGAGTGTACGACATATCGCTTGGGGAGGAGAGATATCGTCAACACTTTACAAACACTAAGTAAGGTACGCGTTACACTTAGCAAGTGTCAACTATCAATAATAGGAGGTGAAATTACATACTTGCTCCATGTATTAAGGTTCGCGTAACACACAGGTAGAGCTCTATTACAACAATAGGAGGAGTGACTCCATATAGCTTGGGCAGGAGCGATGCCTTTATTGCTATACATACATTGATTATGCACAAAGTAGAACTTAGGCATGCGCAAGGACGCATTAACAATAAGAAGAAGCGAGAGTGCATATACGCTCCATGTGCTATGAATAACCTGATTGAAAGGGATCCTAGATTAAGTGACTGAGTTATTGGCTCTGCAGTAGGAGTGAATACACAACATTTTCAAAGAAACATAAGGAACATCACGTCATATGACAAGCTGAACACTAGTGATTGAATTAAAGAGGGTTTGTGTCTTTTAAATTCTATCATTATTTTATTTTTATTTTATTTTTACACATTCAGACTCCTGAAATCTATCAGTAAAGGACCTCTTGAAGGTGGAGGTACACTAGTAGTACCAAAGTGGTGAGATATTTAACCGCTCGAGCATGCTAATTTGAATTTCTTGTCACGTGTGCTGTGAGGTGGTGTTTACACCGGTGTGTGTGTACACATACAATGTGGGAAATGTATTTGGTCCATATACTATGAAATAATTTCTAATGAATGTCCATACCTTTTACAGACTGTGGACCGGACTGCAGCTGGTACCACATTGACTGTTGCCATCAAACTGGAGTATGGTATTTTTTCACTTTTTAGTTTTCATGAAAACAGCAGAGTGACTACAAGTGGGTCCTGAAGAATGCCATGAACCAGTAGGTCACACAGGCAGAAACATGTTGACCTTGACTCAATAGGGAATATCTATACCCCTATTTTTCACTGAGCTTTTTAGCTCTAACCATTGGGGACACCTATTAAAGTTATCTTTGTCTCCCATGAGTTAGTTTTAAATCACGTTTTGCCTTTTATTTTTGCACTCTGCCCCTCACTCCGTCTTCCATTGGATGATTGAAAACACCTCACGCCCCTCTCCGGAGGGAGAGTTGTAGCCCGCACTGTGTACCTTGCGGTCACAGTGTGCAAGAGGGAAACCAATGATGAAGCATGTCACATTTGGGTGAGTGAGGGTTCTCATCTTAATAAGACTATTGCCCTTTTCCCGACACTTACACCGTAGTTTTAACATATATAGCCTAACCATCCCTTTACCTTTTTGTGAGTATAATTAACCAGTCATACCCTGTAAAACCTACATGAAATCCTCAAATGTGTACCTCCACACACATGCAAGGTTGTAACATTCCGGATGTAGCTTTTACAATTTGTTTTAAGACTCTGAGCCTATGCATCAACGACCCTGATAAGCTAACACTTATACAATGTTATGTCTGACAAAATTACCTATAACTGTAATTATTTTGTAAATGTATAGCTTGCTCCTGATCCTGTGTGTACTGTAGGCTTGCATTACATTCTGATTTTGAAACGTAAAACTTCTGATGATTAAATATGGTAACCCTTAACTTCCTTGTTTTTTGCTCATGTTAACTCTACTTTCCAGATATGCCCATCTTTGATGTGAAAGAAGCAATTGATGGACGGAATGCTGGACAATGCAAACATTCACCCCCAGTCACAAGGATCTGGGTTTATTCCATCACTCATTTGCTCACAACACCACCCCAGTTTGGACCCAGCCATATGCAAATCAGTCTTGACCCTGGTCCTTATGGGAACAGTCCAGCCCGAACTGCCAAGCCAGGTCCTCCCTGAACTGGAAACAAGCATCCTGGGACCGGTTTCAGGGCATCACCCTTCATTAGCCAGGCTAGTTTGAATCCAGTGGTGGAGTGAGCACGGGACCCATGTCTGGGCATACCCTTCCCACTTAGGGCGACATATGCAAAATAAACAATTGATGGACGGAATGCTGGACAATGCAAACATTCACCCCCAGTCACAAGGATCTGGGTTTAATCCATCATTCTTTTGCTCACCACACCACCCCAGTTTGGACCCAGCCATATGCAAGTCAGTCTTGACCCTGTTCCTTATGGGAACAGTCCAGCCCTAGGATGCTTGTTTCCAGTCCAGGGAGGACCTGGCCTGGCAGTTCGGGCTGGACTGTTCCCATTGGGCACAGGGTCAAGACTGATTTGCATGCGGCTGAATTCAAACTGGAATGGCATGGTGAGCAAAAAAACGATGGATTTAGGCCCAGATCTCTGTACTGGGGTGAATGTATGACATTGTTTTGCATACTGTCCATCAATTGTTGTTTTTGCATTTGTCACCCCGAGTGGGACGGGTATGCCCAGACGTGGGTCCCGTGCTCTCCATCCCACTGGAGTCAAGCTATCCTGGCTGATGAGGGGTGAAACCCCGAAACCGGTCCTAGGATGCTTGTTTCCAGTCCAGGGAGGACCTGGCCTGGCAGTTCGGGCTGGACTGTTCCCATTGGGCACAGGGTCAAGACTGATTTGCATATGGCTGGATTCAAACTGGAATGGGATGGTGAGCAAAAGCACGATGGATTTAGGCCCAGATCTCTGTACTGGGGTGAATGTATGACATTGTTCTGCATTCTGTCCATCAATTGTTGATTTGCATTTGTCACCCCGAGTGGGACGGGTATGCCCAGACGTGGGTCCCGTGCTCTCCATGTCACTGGAGTCAAGCTATCCTGGCTAATGAGGGGTGAAACCCCGAAACCGGTCCTAGGATGCTTGTTTCTAGTCCAGGGAGGACCTGGCCTGGCAGTTCAGGCTGGACTGTTCCCATTGGGCACAGGGTCAAGACTGATTTGCATATGTCTGGGTTCAAACTGGAATGGCATGGTGAGCAAGAAAACGATGGATTTAGGCCCAGATCTCTGTACTGGGGTGAATGTATGACATTGTTCTGCATTCTGTCCATCAATTGTTGTTTTTGCATCTTTGATGTGAGGCAAGACATGTCGTGTCAATTGAGACTTAGATTTTGCAAACCAACTTGCTCAGCAGAGTTTGTTTATATCATTGTTACTTACAAAGGCTAACAAAAAGCTTTTATGAGCTTTGTAATGCACCCGCTTGTTTTCTTGGTGAGAATTTATTCCGTGATAATACTAAAACCGTCTATAATACGGGCCTATTCACGAAGGTAACTTTATACATGAGTACATGTGGATATGTAAATTTACTCTTACACTTTGTTATAACTTTAGTACTTTGGGTTATTTTTAAATTTCTAGTGTAAAGTCACTACAAAGCGTAGACTTGCATGTCCCCACCCCATGAAACAGGGTGGAGTTTGAAAAAACCTCAAATACAACCCTAACGTTATGACTTCTGGCAAGTTAAAGCACATATTTTAGGTTTGCGCACTTGGCAGAGACTCTGCAACCAAGGCGGAGAACTAGCTATGGTATGGGGTAGTAACATGTATTCAAGTTTAAAAAAATTGTAAAAATTGTAAAATTATTTTTATGTTTTATGTTAATGTAATTTAATTCTATATATTTATATTATATGTAGAATAAATTAGAAATGCTACAGCACTATTACATTTATTTTTAATTAAATACTTAATTGATTTAAGTATATCAAATTAAATGTTAATTATTTTTAAAGATTTATTTCAGAAATTCCTACCTAAAGTAGCATGCTTACATTCATGTATTAAAAATTACTAAAAGCTATACATAGAATTAATTTAGTTAGTTTTTAAATAGCTACATTTATTTTTACATTAAAGAAAGGGTATAATATTTCTTTTTAATTTAAATGTAATTTTTTAACATTAAAATATATTTATTATTATGTTTTTAAAAGTCTTGTTAATATGGATATTGATGCGTTTATCAATAAAATTGAACTATCATCCTTATTAAAAGAATCACCCATCCCGCACTCCACATCTACCTCGACAGGCAAGTATGTAGTCAGTCAGGTCCTGCAACCTAGGCCCAGGGCTATTAATTGATGGGTCACAGGTGGGAGGGTGCATAGCTGGTAGGCAAACACGCGGGCAGGAAGCTCTTGATCAATCCCACAGATAGGCGCAGCAACATCACAATGGTCAGGGGAGATTGTCCCCAATACAGCACACATGGCTCAAGGGGGGTACGCGCACTTTGAAAAACACCATAAAGTCAGATGCCACATGAGTTAGGAACACACAGCCAATCTGGACCTAGCACACGTAGTGATCACGTGCTCCCAATGCCCGAAATCTGGACACCTTCACCACTGGCCACACTGTGTCAAAGCAGGTCGAGAGGCACCTGTAGTAACAATTTGACCATTAATTTATGACTAAGACAGCGACCAATATTCCTCACCATATATGAAAACTTTTCATTGCTTGTCGTAATATTGTATATAAGACCAACGCAAACTCAATTGAGACAGTCCTCAGATTGCATGCCTGTAACTTTTCTCCCGGCTTAATTGTTTAATTAAACAAACTGTTCCTGTTTTACTAAACGCCTCTTGTCTTCTGTTTTTACTAAGGAATTTGAACCCAAACAACATTTTAAATACATTAATTTGTTTTAACATTATTTCCTATGAGGTTTCTGTTTCAATTATTTTCTATGGAAGGGTGTTTTAATCCTAGTGGTTGGCCATGTGTGGTAATGGACTCATTCTAGTTCTGAGCTGGAGTTTATTTGCTACTGCTTTGGGTCCTTTTTTTGCAGCAGTAACCATAGAAGCGCAGTTTGTAAATTTTAATGGGCTTAATCCTTTTTGGGTGGGAGCACGTCCCTCCACAAACCCTTTCCTAGCCCTCTCTTAACTCCTCCTTAATCCTCCCTATACAACACCCAGTTATTAGTAAGTATTCTCCATTTTTCAGCCACTCCCACATTGCTCCCAGATTTACTAATAAAACATAGGTGTCGTCTGCAACGATCTCTCCAGCCGGTGCGAAGATTTTTGCACAGAAAGGATAAGAAAGGCGAAGGCATAGACCTCCGCACGTAGGTTTGTGAATAGCATTTTGTAGTACATGAGTAGTATTATTTTTATTCTACTAACCATACTACCAAAGGCAGCTAGTGAATAGGCCCCATAATGTGTAAGAAATGCCATTTTGTCCTTTAAATGCACAATTCATTAATTAATTTGTATTGTATTATCTAAGGCAGTAATAAAGAATTGCTAACCAGCTGTAATATTAAAAATAAAGCAAGGGAAAATATCGATACCAGGGTGTTTTATTTTTACCAGAGCAATATTACCTCCCCATTCGGAGGTCCGCAGACTGGAATAGGGGATAATGCAGTGAGACCACAGAATTTCACCTGTTCATAACTGCAATACACTTAGTGCCTTTTTGCGAGTTTGGTGGTCCGTGAACTGCCGTACATCAGGTCCCGGTCTGACCACCGCAAGCTCGGCAGTCCAACCGTTGTATGCGAGATGGGCGGATTGTGTTTGCAAAGACCGCAGCTGAACCGCTGACACAGCCAGAACACCACCGACACCCGGGGTCCCGGTCGGGGAAAAGCAGCTGCCATGGGGCGGTACTGAGGAGCTTCACTTGTCGGCGGCATTTGATACTGTCACACATGAGACTTAATGAGAGATTGAGGAACCTGGGTATTGGTGGGACAGTACTAGTCTGGATGACCTCTTTTCTGCAGGACAGATCCCAGGAAATATGGATACCTCCTTTCTCATCCCCCATGCCTAGCATGAATGTAGGATTACCCCAGGGATCTATTCTTAGCCCGACTCTTTTTAACCAAATATGTCCCTCTTGGCATCCTTGGCAGAGGCAAATGGTGCTAAGATTATATCCTACGCGGACGACACTGATTTTCACCTGCGAAAAGGGAACTGACTTCTACGGTGTTAACATCAGATTGTGTCTTACAAAGGTGTTTCATTGGCTCAAGGTGAATCAGTTGAAATGCAATCCGGATAAATCCGAGATTGTATTTTTTGTCCAACCTGCAGTGAGTAATTGGAATGTATGTTGGCCGGAGGAGTTGTCGCAGCCACGCGTAGAGCAAACATCGGTTAAAAATCTAGGCATTTTTTTGGATAGGGCCCTCTCAATGAGGACAAAGATTCAAACGCTGGTAGGCTCATGCTTTGGTATACTGCGTATGTTAAAAAAAATTCTGCCACTTTTGACAACAGATACCAGGAAAATAGTGGTCCAGGCCTTGGTGACGTCAAGACTGGACTATGCTAATATCCTGTACCTGGGCCTACCTTGCTATTTTATCCAGCGCCTGCAAGTGGTGCAAAACTCCGCGCCCAGGGAGATTCTCAGACCTAAACTAAGGTCTCATATGTCCCCCCTTCTTAAATCCCTCCATTGGCTGTGATTGAAAGAAAGGATTAAATTCAAAGACCTAGTTTTTTTTTTCAAGGCCCTACATGGAAAAGGAGCAAGCTATCTCAGCAAACGAGTTAACCGTCACACTCCAGCTTGGTCCTTGAGATCTTCTTCCTCTGACCTTGTCCGTACCCCCAAAGTTCGTTTGGCCCGGATGGGGGGGCAGGTCTTTTGGGTTCCTGGGCGCACAGGCATGGAACAAACTACCTGCTACACTGAGAGCCATCTCAGAACTTTCGATTTTCAAGAAACATCTTAAAACTTGGCTTTTTAAAATTTAGTTGAGTATCAAGTATCCTGCCACATGCTCTGTCAGCGCTGGGACACTCTTTTTGAGTAGCTGTTGCGCTATATTAAATGTCCATTCATTCATTCATTCATTCATGTATCATGCATACATGTACATTCAACATGTGCAGTCGAAATGTACAAACAGGCATCGATAGATATGAAAAACCACTGCCCACCACCGCAAGACCACCACAGCCACTCTGCAGGCCCCACGGTCAAATAGTAATACAGCGGTCTAAAGACCACCAGCGCTGCGGTCTAATGGCAGCCGCAGATACTGTGTTCGGGGGGTCAGACCGCCAGACTCGTAATCAAGCCTTCAGTATTATATTTTTTCCGTATATGTTTCACTCAGTTTTAACAAGTGAAACTTGTGTTGAGTAAAGTCACCTAACTTTGTGGAATTTGAACACACACATATATATAAAAAACATATAAAATGTACATTGTTTTACATTAGAGAATTAATGTACATTTTTGTTTAAAAATAATTAAATACAACTTTTCAACCTTTTAAAAAAAATAACTAAACAAAACAAATAAGATGTTATCAAATTTATAATTTACTAAACATTTAAATATGAAGATGATAGTGAGGATGGGATTTTTACAATTATTTAAAATAATAATATTTATGAATAAAATTAATAGAATTCTGTAATTTAATTATTAATTACATATTTAACATATTTAATCTGATGAATTAATGTGCTGTAACATTTTATTTTTTAGTTCTAGGCTCAGGTTTCCGTTTTTACTGATTTTTACAGATAAATACAGACAGAAAACTATTTTTTTTCTTGTCTGTATTTTTCTAATGTCAGTCATGAGTGCCAGGTCAGTAGGTGTACAGATTGAGCGGTAGGAGAGATTAAAGAAGACAACAGATTTCCTAATTAAGCTCAATTAAGTGCATATCTACAGTTATTTATGCTGTTCTACAATGCAAGTGTTTTCAGATAACGCTATTGCACTGTATACTGTTAAAACCTTTCGGACATTCAAATTCGAGTATACATTTATCAGTTAAATAAATGTGGAAAAATACCTATTGCAGCTTCATTTATACAGACAACCCAAAATAAAAATGGATAAATACAGACGGAAATGTTGAAAAAATAAATACCATAAAACTGGGAGCCCTGTAAGTTAATTTACATTTTTATTTTAGATTTAAAAAAAAAATATATATATATATCTATCCTCCAAGTTTGGCTCAAAGTCGCCGGATTCCTGGCGCATCTCTAGCGGTGCAACTTCCACGGCGGAGCCAAGCCGTTACATATAATTCCAACCCTCTTTCCAGAAGAAATGGAGCGCACTCACATATATATATGTATACATATGTATGTATATATATATATATATATACTGAGCGCACTCACATATATATATGTATACATATGTATGTATATATATATAATTATTAAACGCTATTATTTTCCCTATACTTTAGGGAAATCTACGCCCCAGTGGAGACCTCTGCATGAAAAGTTACTACTAGTAACTTTACACCTGTAAACCCTTTTCTAGCAGGTTCCACCCCAAGTTTTGAGGGGGTGGAGACATATAATTCCATACATAGTGGTAAAATACACTCGGAAATGGTGACTAGCAAAAATTGTAAAGTTACTAATAGGTGCAACAGTAAGTTACACAGTAGTAAATCTACGTGTGTAAATTTACCTTTGTAAATAGGCGCAAAAGTATGTATCTGAGAAAGAGGTGGCTTTGGTTCCTGAGATAGAAAGGCAGTCTGGGCATACATGTGAGCTATAGTGTGCCAGTGTGTGCTGATAGAAATACTAATAGTCTGACAAGGAGAGGGATTTGGTCCCTAAGAGAGGAAAAGACAGCCTGTGCATGCATTTCCAAACAGCCTGAAGGCGTTCATTAGACTCAAACAGCAACTACCTCTCCAGGGAGGCTTCTTTTCCTATTTGATCAGGGATGCTCTTTTATCAGACATGAAGCTGCAAGCAGGGATCAGACAGGCATTATGAATATATGCCAAGAGCAAAGACCATCTTACTAGACTGTGCAGCATTGAAATAATGGCTTCAAATCGACTGGTTATTAGAAGATGTGCAACTCACGACCCACAATCTATACTAATATTGTGGGTGATGAACAGTCATGAAGGGCACATCACATGCCTATCTCCTCATTGTTTCAAAAGGGGGAGGGGGGAGAGACGAGATGTACCTGGTGTACCCTGCTCAACTGCAAATAGTTACAAAGGTTAAAAAACTTAAGAAAGCATTCAGGCAGGTCTTTGGAGCCTGGAAACCTCCAAGATCACTGTATTCTCTAAGGTTATTTAACATAACCTATGTTTCTGATGAGTGCTGATCCTTAAGTCTACAATTCATTTAACTCCACTCTAACAAACTATTGTTTTAGTTTTTTTAATGTATAATTCTCTCTGTGTACCATGTTATTGATGTAGTGAAGTGGTTCAGTTACTATGGCCACAGACATTGTAAAAAGACAATTATAAAACGGAGGTTCAGAGAGAAAGGCCTATACTTAGGTCACAAGTTGGGACTATTAGCTGTTGGTTAGTGTTTGTGTTACTCCTGTAGTGTCTATGTTGGAAATGGATTGATGGCTGGTGAAGGGCAAATTGGGCATGACAACTGCCTCTGGTGCTCTCTCCTGTGACCTCCTACTGTGTGTCATGCAGTGCTTGACTGATGAGTACGGATGCAGGTGATATTGGACTGTGTTAGTAATGCCTCTATTTCTCTTTGTGCTTGACTGGTTGCTTTTTGCCTTCAGATGCAGTAAATTCTTCCCAAGACATTTTTCACTGACCACGTGGCATATCTTGTACACAATTTTATGAAGTTCTATACAAGTATACTACATGAGTTGATTTTGCTATGTCAGACGTGTACGCAGATTACCTCTTGGGCCTTTAGGCTGTTCAGATCAAAGGGACATCGTGAGAGGAAGGAACATGGCTTGACATACTCCTTTGTGATATGAACAAACTTTCAGGTACAAAGATGTAGTAGGTGTTAGACCTGGCATCTTTTGGAGTGATTTCCCCTGTCTTTTTGCTTCTGACCTCCTGTTTTTGACAGTGTGCTGCATTTAGTTTTTGCTGGTTTTAGGACTCTGGGCACTTTACCACTGCTGACCAGTGCTAAAGTGCAAGTGCTCCCTGTGTAAAATGTATTGGTGATTGGTTTACCCATGATTGGCATATATCTGATTTACTAGAAAGTCTCCAGTAAAGTGCACCAGGCGTGCTAAGGGCTACTAGTGGATATGCAGCACTGATTGTGCCATCCCTTTGAGCAGCCCTGCAAACTCTCAGACCTGCCACTGCAGTGTCTGTGTGTGCAGTTTTAAATTGCCATTTTGACCTGGCAGGTGCACCCACTTGTCAGGCCCAAACCTTCCCTTTTACTACATGTAAGTCAGCCCTAAGGTAGGCCCAAGGCAGCCCCATGGGCAGGGCGCAGTGTAATTAAGAGGTAGGCATGTACTGGCCTAATGTACATGTCCTAATAGTGAAATGCTGCTAATTTTGTTTTTCATTCCTTTGCAAGGACTATCTCTCCCATAGGGTAACATGGGGATTGCCTTTAAATATCTTTAAAGTGTAATATCCCATTGGGAGCAGATAGAGATTTGGAGTTTGGGGTCTCTGAACTCACAATTTAAAAATACATATTTTGGTGATGTTTGGTTTTATATTGCGTATTTGGAAATGTGACATTAAAAAGTGGGTATTTTCTTGTTTAACCATTCTGTGCCTCTGTCTGTAGAATACACGTCTGGGTTGGCTGACAGTTGGGCTCTTGTGCATTCACTCTAGACAGTCACACAAAGGGAGCTGAGGTGTGCCTTGCATATCCTGATGGCCCATCACCAGGCTGATGGGCCTTCCTGACCTAGAGTGGTGGGAGGACTTGACACTGACACCTGAATAGGGCTGGGCCTGTCCTCACACAAAGCTGTCTTCACCTCCTGTAGTGTGTCTGGAACCAGGTCAGGGAAAGGCATGGTTTTGTGCTCTACAAAGACTTTAATTTGAAGTGTGCCTACTTTAAAGGCAGAAAGGGGTATAAGTATTGGACCTCTGGCACCCCAATATGAAAACACTTCTGGACTGAGGACATTCTGCCAGGAAGAAGAGGTGGCTGCTGTAGGAGAGACTGCTACTCTGCCTGTTGCTTTGTTGTGCTGGCCTGCTGCTTGCTGCTTCTGTCCTGGAAGTGAAAGGACTAGACATTGCTTTCTGTAGCCTGCTTCCAAGGATCTCCAAGGGCTTGACTTGAGCTTGCATCCTGTTAGGAAGGGCCATCAAAGACTTCATCTGCCAGTGCATGGGCTCTTCTGCTGAGAGCCCGAACATACTAGTGGTGCCAAATCCAGTTCCTAGGCCATTGGAAGTGTAACCTGGTGATCTACAGGATAAAATCCACGCATTGACTCCCAGTGCCTGTTTTATCGACGCCCTGCTGTAAAAGATCTACGCTTTGCCGCTGCCTGCCCCGAAGTGTGGTTTCCGCTCGATGCATCAACCGCAGCGTTCACAACAGGCCCCAGCGTGTCATCGCAGTGCATCAGAAAATTCACCACAGTGTGAGTCCATGCGCTGTGTCACCGACGTCCATGGCACCTGCTCTGACTCCAATGCAGCACCTGCTTCGCGGCTGTGGAATCTACACAGCACCTGCTTCGCGGCTGTGAAATCTATGCAATGCCTGCTTCACCACTATCACATTGACGAAGTGGATCCAGATTTTCGATGCATCATCCATGGGCGCCGAATCTTTATCGACACCGTACCGCAGTAAGAAACCGAGGCTGTGTGTCCTGAAACTGACACATTACCTCCCCTGCCATTTAGAAACCGACGCATCACCTCCCTTGCCCCGCAGTAGGGAGCCGACGCATCACCACCCCTGCCAGTAAGGAACCAACTGATCACCTCCCCTGTGTAGTAGGAAACCGACGCATGCTTTGCTTTTCTAGGCACTTCCACTCCCCTGCACCTTGCACCGTCTTTGATTTTTGACGCATCTAAGGTACTTTGTGCTGAAACAAACACATCCATTGATTTAAATGGACTAAACTTTAAAAGTTATATTTTGACTTGTGTACGTTGGATTTTTGTCATTTTGGTCTTTTTTTATTCAGATAAATATTGATGATTTTTCTAAACTAGTGTGGACTCCTTTTGTAATGTTTTCACTGTGCTACTGTGTGTGTGTACAAATACTTCACACATTGCCTCTGTGATAAGCGTGAGTACCCGTGCCAAGCTGCCAAGGGGGTGAGCAAGGGTTACCTTAGCTGGGCGACTCCCTTACCCTGACTAGAGTGAGCGTCCCTACTTGGACAGGGTGCAAACCACTGCCAACTAGAGACCCCATTTCTAACAGTAGGGCTCTGGATGCACATAATCTCCGGAATTGGGATCCACATGTGGGGCCATGTGTGCTGCGTCATGAGAAGCATCCTTCCAGTGTATTGGACTTGATGCACGGTCAGACCCTTGGTATGCAGCCTGACTGTTCTCTGGATGGGTGGCTGGTGGTGCTATGGCGGCATAATGGTTCTATCCTGTGGTCTTTCGAGCTGCTGGTGGTAATCAGTGCCTGATTGAGAAAGGAGAATTCCCATATATGAGCATGGGAGGATGTACATATTTGGGTTACATGCCCAGTGATTTGCATCTTAGGCACTCTGTAAGTCCCCTTCCACCATGTGTGAAGCTTGTGTCTGGTTCATGCGTATCTTGGTAGGTTTGTGCTGTTGTCCCTTGTGTGTCAAAACACTGCCCCCTATATTTCATGGTATAATCTTTCAGTTAAAGTAACTTTTAACTTCACTGTCTGTGTTATGCTCGATGATGCCATGGTGATCTTTACTGCTGCCAGTCTTGTAAGGTGCCTATCTCTTATTCAGGTGAACACAGGTACAGTTTTTAGGCTGTGTGCATGCTTGTACTGTGTAGTTTTGTGGGAGCTTTCTCTTTGTGTGACCATGGTGTGCTCTGTGTGCATCACTTTTTAGTCCATGCATTTTGTGGTGTGGTAATGGCTATCTGAATATCTATGTGCATTATGTTGTGTCCATTTTAGTTATTCATTATTTGTAGTTCTGTTGCTCATACAAACTGTTTTATTGGTACAATGGTTACCTTATTTAGAAGAGTCCAGTGCATTTTGTGTTGAGGTAATGGTCGTGTGCAAATGCATTTCCATTAGTGTCTAAGAGTAGTAGTATATCTGTTTGCAAGGTATGAATTGGGGAGTTTGTGGATGGCAAAGGTTTTGTAATCTGGCACTTTGCAGCTTATGTGTTTGATTTTGCTTGTTTATTTTTCATAGCATAGTATTTTTTAGTTGTTCTAAGTTTTACTGCTGTGTATTTGAGTCATTATATGTTATAAGAGAATGTTGCATATTTGAGATCGGCGTCTTGGCGAAATATACCATTGTTGTATATAGTTAAGCCACTGGCCCCTCAATGTGTACTTCTTAACTTCAAACCAGTTTAAATCACTGTAAACTTTGAAATGTCAAGATATAACATAACATGTGTATTTGTAAAGCGCACGTTCACCACTACGGGTATCTTGGCGCTGAATAACAGATGTTTGTTGTTACCCAACTCAATGGTACTCATTTTATCGACCTCATATGGATGAAAGGCTGAGTGGACCCACCGGGATTTGAACCTGTGACCATGAGGTCGAACACAGGCCCCTGCAGTAGACGCATTAGTCCACTGAGCCACCAGACCCGGCTATAAGGATGAATTCAAACACTGATTATTCCTGAGCAAGTACTGCTGGTGCATTCAGCATTTCCCCTAAACCAAATATGTTGGATATCTCTAAACCACTTTGCCAGAATTAATGGAATGTGCAAAAAACTCTTAAGACCCTCCTTGTTCTGAAATCCAGATACACAGTTTGCTAAACCTTGGCTTAGAGTGTCCCAGGGTTAATTGATTCTGACCTGAACTACTTCAAAGGAGACTTTCATTCTGCATTGGAATGGCCCACTTACCATACAAGTAACACAGAAGCCCCCATCCAAATGATACATTTTGACATGGGCCATGGCTTTTTAGGGATACTATAAGGGTTCTATGATTGTTATGTTATGTTATGTTTGCTTATAAAGCGCACGTGTCACCCCAGCTGTGGTCTCTCGGCGCTATGATTGTGCTGTCAAGGCTTGCTCAAAATAAGGCTGGGGTTTTCCCAGGATATAGGGGGCATCCAGTTTAGAGAAGCTGGGTTGGCAGCGTAAGCTTTCCAGGCACCTTCCAAATGAGATTTTCTTAACCTGTGCATTCACTGACTTTTTCCAGGCTGTGACCGGGATGTCCTGGTTTTGCAGGTTTTGAACTTCTATTTCAAGAAAGCCTGTGGCCACTCCCAACCTAGCCTGCCGTGGGGAGCCATCCACTTCAAAAATCGTTTTGATTTGAGCTCTCAGTGAGGGTGCTGGGGCGCGCAAAGTGCTGATGTAATATTTTATTATATACCCTGAACATATGAGATCCGTACAAGCGAGTCCCAACTCCAGTCTCACTCTGGACTGCTTCTTGGATTTTGGGTTCAAGAAGAATTGGGTGTTCTCATCATGGGGTGTCACTCTGCACTGTTATTCAGTCCTGGCTCTTGCACCAAGTCACAACAAAAAGGTGGTAGCTTTTCTTCTACAGTTAAAGGCAGTGGAAATTGAGATGTAAAATACAAAATGGCGCCTAGGTAACACCATTTGCCTCTTTTGAGGACCTAAGAATCGGACTGGCCTGTGGTGAAGTCTACAGGGAGATGCCTGTGAAAGACTCTCAGGTCTGCGGAAGACAGGCCTGTGCCTCTGAAAGGACCTAATGGCTGTGGCAGAGTGGCAGTCACAGGCCAGGGCTATGCCACTAAATGGCCAGCGTGGAGTGTTAGTCAGTCACAAATCCAACTCTTCTGTTAAGGTGCAGGAGCATCGCCCCACTGCTCGCTGAGCAGTGCGAAAAGGAAAGATTAAATGATAATAACACAATGTTATTATCATTTTATTTTTCAGTGCTGAGCCAGGGCGGGGCTGTGCTATCCCGGCAGACAGCAGCAGGGAGGAGGAGTGGTGGGCACCTTAAGTGTGCATGACGGTTTAGCCAGCCGTCTTAGGACGGCCAAACCTTCATGCGCACTTCTCATTTCTCCACCCAGCTGTGTTACACAGCCGGGTGGAGAACAGTCCCAGTCACTGTCTCAGCAGCAAACCAGGATGCTCAGACCAGTCACAACGCTGCTGATATTACTAGCATGACAGCAGCGTCATGATTGGCTTAGGGGAGTCTGGGACCCTGTGTACTGCTGGGAGTCAGGAACAGAAGAGGATGGAGGAGAGGTGGTGGCGGTGGCGGTATCCAGGTTAGTGATCTTGCCTTTGTTCTTTTCAACCCTGCTGCCCCACCACTTCTGGTCCCTAGGAGCTGCCACTGCAACCTTTGTCTCTGGAATACCTGTAGGTTGTATCAGTCCGTGCATGCCAGGCATGGGCCTTTGAAAGGCAAGTATCGGTTCATCCAAATCAGTCATGACTGCAGCTGCGAAGAGTTAGTCACAATTTAAAGATGTTACATTGAGATCTACGCATGGTTAGGTGAGAATTAGTCAAGAATTTATGGAGAGTAAGACTGGCTAAGAGATAGTCACAAGTCAGGCACAAGTCAGGCCTCTGTGTCTGAAAGGCTGGTAGTACTTGAGCAAAGCCAGTCCCAAGTTGTTCCTGTGTCAATGAAAGGCCAGTAAAGCTAAGGAAATATGAGGGGCAAGTGAAGCCTGTACCTCTCAAAGGTTGGTAACAATGGTATAGAGTCAGAAACTAAGCAAAAAAAAGATGTATAATCAGATAAACATTGCATCTCACCCCAGCAGAAATTTAGCATAGCACATAAAATGGAATGCTAACTCTATGCAATCTGTAACTTCAGTGCAAAAGCAACACATTTACTTTCAGAAGCCACCATGGCATCATTTAAATAGTGTACCCAGTCCTTAATGTATGCCAGTGTATGCAGGGGTGGTCACTTTTGGGGACTGGGACGTACTATTCATCATCAGACTTTGATCCAAAGTAAGACAGAAAAAGTCACAAAGATAGATGATAGAAGGAGGAATATAAAGATAGGAAAACAGTGGCAAAGGGAGTAAGCAGTGATGAAAAACGAACCTGCAATAGTGATATAAAGTGATAGGAAATGGGCAAGCCTAGTGTTTTCTGGCAGTAGCATCATCTTCCTAAGAAAAACTGTCTCCCCCTGGACTTACATTTTTTAACAGAGCAAGTACTGCACCTGACCCTAAACTCTCTTACTGCAACTTCACAAAAATCCAGAGCTTATTAAATATAAGTTTGCAGCTATAACATTTCATTCTAATAGGAGAAGTATAATGCCATTTTAAGCAAAAATCTAAAAAGATTTCACGTCTGCTAATAGTGGTTAGATGTATGAAACATTTTTGTGTTGGCAAATGGCCCAATTCGCAAAATTGGGTCATTTGCGACAGCAAAAATGCTTTTCCTGATGTACAAACCCCAAATTGACATTCTGCAACTTGTTGTCGAATGCCAAATGGATTTTGCGATTCAGTATTTGGAAGGGGCGTGTTGAGGGTGTCCCTTCCTAATACTGGATGGCAGTGTTAAGTACGAATGTTGTGACCGAAATTTACTGCCAACTCAAAGTTGGTGCTAACCCATTCGCAAATGGGAAGGGATCCCTGTACCTTTGAGAATAGTCAGATAAATATTTTCAACAGCAGGCAGTTGACCCATAGACCATTGCCTGCTATTAAAAAAATAATTTTAAAGCTTCATTTTTTCTTTTTTAAAAAAAGATTGCTTTATTTTAAAGCACTTACAGACATGGTGGTCTACTGACCCGAGGAGGCCACCATCCCTGTGATGGTAGCAATCCCAGTGGGTCCCAAATTGCGACCTACCTCATTAATAATCATGAGGTACACCTATTTGCGACCCATTACGAATCACTAATGAAACTCAAAAGAGTTTCAAACATTAACCGCTTCGCCGCGATCGGAATTCCGCCCAGGTGCTGGACATTCCGATCGCGGGTGTGGTCGTGACGAGCTCAGCTCGTCATGCGCACAGGCCGACCGCGCAGCATGACGAGCTGAGCTCGTCATGAGCATCGAAGGGGTTAGGAATAGAGATTTACTAAATGCGATTCACAGAAAATCACAATTAGGGAATCACTATTCCTGTTTTTGTACATCTGGCCCTTTGTTGTTTCACAAGCTAAAAGCCAGTCTATGAGACAACAATGCAGGATGATTGGTTATAAACATGTCGCCCATCTACTTATTTGTTCCAAACTCATCGCCTTTTAAAGCAACATGGGGAGGTATCCTCACGAATTTTCCCACAACTTCCTGTGATTTTAAATCAACTTCCAAAACATTTAGGGGTATATTCACAAGAACGTGCGCTAAACATCTCCAAAAAATGTTAACGCAACTTTACACATCGCAGTCTATCGCGGGAAAATAACCCTGTGTTAACGTGGAATTCACAACACGGCGGTACCATGCGATAGTTTGCCAAAAACGCGGCCAATGCCCGCGATACAACCACCGCGACGGAGATAAAAACACAAACCCCAACGCAAAAAAACATGCGATGGGCCAAACCGCGATGAGAAAATCAGCGATAAGCAGTGCCAGGCCTGCAATGCACACACGGCAGGTGGGAAAATCACTACAAAAGTAGAAAAAACACACAAACACAAAATAACCAACACCGAAGGACCATGGAGGCAGCCGGAGCAGGCGCAGAGGACGAGCGGAACCCCACAAGCACCCCGGACGACCAGCCTGGGACCTTGGGGACAGGGAAGGGCAAGGACAAGAAGAAGAGGAAGAGGCGGTTCGGTCCGCAGGAGAATAGGATCCTGGTCACGGAGGTGATGGAACACCATCAAGAACTGTTCGTCACCACCAACGTGTCATTGGGCACCAAAAATGGAATATGGCGGTCCATCGTGGACAAGGTGAATGCCGTCGGAGAGCACAAGAGGTCAATGGACGAGGTCAAGAGGCGATGGATTGACATCAAGCGCAAAACCAAGGAGAAACTCGCAGGCAACCAGAAGGCAGCAATGCAGACTGGAGGTGGGAGCCCAGCGCCACAGCTGGAGCTGGATGACATGGAGGAGCTGGTGTCGACAGTCATCAGTGTGGAGACCGTGGCAGGAGTCGGGGGAGCGGACACTGCTCGACATGACACAACCCAACAGCAACAGGGTGAGTAACCACCAGGACCTGGGGGGGGCGGGGGGAGATGGCCACAATGGCACACATGCACAATCAAGCAGAGCACAGTGCACACCCACAATGACTCTGGATCATGGCCCTGATCTACAGACTGTCGCAATGTACATTGCCATGCTGTCTGAATGTGAACATGTACCATGCGGCTACATACATGTGGACACATTGTAATACAGCATCTCCCCTTCACATTGCAGAGGCACCGTCAACACCTCCTGCAGAGCAGTCCCAGCCACTCTTCACTGATGACGAGGAGGACACCCCCAACATCGACACCGAAGCCCTCCAAGACATCATTGAACTCATCCGCCAATCACCTCCAGGATCAGGGCAGCCCAGCTGCATCGAGGAGACCCCACTCACTCTACAAACCACCCAGCAGGAGGCACCCACAACCCCGGCTGTCTCCCAGGACCCCCACGAACAACACATGGCCTTCCAACGCCATGTGTTGGAGGGCCAGAGGGAGATGGCTGAGCAGGTGCGGGTGGGGTTCGACCTCATGGCTACCAAACTTGACGCCATCCATGGGTGTCTAAGTTCTATCAGGGACCACCTCCAATCCCTAACGGACACCCACAGGCCGCTCCATGGTCTCCAACGAGCCCTGGCTGACATCGCTGGAGTCATGACTCGGAGACAAGAACACCTGTCTGCTCAGAGTGGCTCCAGCGATCTCAGCCGTGAGCTGGCACACATGCGGAGGCTCATGGAGGACATGGTGCGGATGGAGGCGGAAAGGATGGCAGCCACCGCTGCACATCAGCAAAATGTAGCTGGGATCTACCATGCCCTGCAGATCCTCATCATGGCATTGCTGCCACAAGGGGTGGCGCAGATGAATGCTGCTGCTCCTACACCATCCACATCTCCACCCCCTGGTGTGTCAGTGCCTCACAGTGCGGCAGACATTTCCACTCCGGCCCATGATGTGTCAATGGCACACAGTGCCGCAGCCGGAACTGCACCACCCACAGGTGAGGCAGAGCACACATCCGAGGACGTGGATGGGATTGAGATCAGAAGGAGGCACTAGCATTCATTTCCGCCACCTGGCCTGTTGCTGCTTGGTGCCGCACATGGCCCCATGACCTTCCACTGACCCCCGATACACTCTGCTTTACTCACCTTGGACCGCGACATGGACTGCCATATCCTGTTTGGTGACCAATGACACGGCGACCAGACTGCGGACTGTACTCTTCCTCTTCCGCTGTACTTGTCATTCCCCGATGGACTCTGGCTGGCCCTCCACGGGCCCATATTGTGAAGTGGGGTTGGCATGGCCCTGTACTGCTCCAGCTGCAAAACTCCACTGGATGTGCATTAAACATTCAGAAACGCACTGCTGTGTCATGTCTTTCATCATTCAAGTATGAATGTGTGGATGAATGTAGGGTCAGTGACTCCCCCTAACGTCAATGATGCTCATCTAGTGGGATTCCAGTCACAGTGTGCTACATTGCCGATTGCGTTCTGGGTGCCGTAGACACTACAACAGGGACACACGCATTAGTCACTTCCTTGTCCGGACATGGACTGAACCATGCCCAGAGCCCCCGAGTCATTGTTGCACGCCCTGCAATGGTCCGGCGTACGCCAGGCCAGACCACTCCACTTACGCTCCGAGGTGGGGGCCACATAGCTACATGTCGCAGGTTTACACGCTAGTGGTCTGCAGGTCACTGGTCTAGATGTCAGCATGTCACGGCCACTCCCTGAGGGCAGGTTTGCACACACACCACACCCATCCGGCACAGGCGTTACAGGCCATGTGACCATGCCAATATAAGGGGCCGACAACGTCACATTCCCCACTACCGGAGGTGACTGGATGACGGACGTTCCACGATTCTCAATCATAAAGGGCCCATGAGTTGTTGCGCACAGGGTTAGTCGCACCCGAAGCCATGCGGCCATCACAGGCCTACCACCACGTGGCGCTGACTGGGGTTGCACAGGGTTAGTGGCACCCGAAGCCTTGCGGTCGTCACGGGCCTACCACCACGTGGCGCTGACTGGGGTTGCACAGGGTTAGTGGCACCGAAATTGCTGAGCGGGTGTGCAGCCTGCGATGATGACGTGTGCACTGATGTGGTCTCTGCCATTGATGCCTCAGGACTCAGCGTCATGTGTGGGATCTGCTGGGCCGCGGTGCTGGTCCGCATGATGTGGAGCATGCCATGGTGGTGGGACCGGGGCCTGGAGCTTGCACGGGCACGTGGTGTGCCCACTGGTGGACACACCGTTGGCGGCAGGTGAGCAGTGGGGCCTGGGTGCGCAAGGGCGGACAGACAGCGCTGGCCGGCGGGAGGGGGTAGGGTGCGGCTGCATGTGTGCACAGGGACGGACAGGCGTTGTTGCCGTGTGCAGTGAGATGGACTCTGCCATGATTGACTCTGGCCTCGATTACAGATTGCAGACCTGGTGGCTTGCAGTGTATACCGGCTCGTGGTTGGAGACACACCGGTGACAGCAGGTGAGCAGTGGTGCACGGGGCGGCAGTGTCCCTCCCTCTCTCTCTCTCTCCCTTCCTTTCCTTCTCTCTCTCTCTCTCCCGTCCTTTCCTTCTCTCTCTCTCTCTCCCTTCCTTTCCTTCTCTCTCTCTCTCTCTCTCTCTCTCGCTCTTCCTTTCCTTCTCTCTCTCTCTCTCCCTTCCTTTCCTTCTCTCTCTCTCTCTCCCTTCCTTTCCTTCTCTCTCTCTCTCTCTCTCTCTTCCTTTCCTTCTCTCTCTCTCCCTTTCCTTCTCTCTCTCTCTCTCTCCCTTCCTTTCCTTCTCTCTCTCTCTCGCCCTTTCTTTCTTTCTCTCTCTCTTTCTCTCTCTGCCTTTCTTTCATTCTCTCTTTCTCTGTGTCTCGCTCCTTTGATCTGCGCATGACACACGTTCTGATTTTGTGCTTTATTTTCCAGGCTGTGACATCAAGATTGTCCCGGACGGACCAGACAAGAGTCTTCCGCATTGGTGTTTTGTGATGAATTTCAATAAAGTTTTTGGTTGTTACTTCAATGATGAGTGACTGTTTCTCGTTCTTCTGACCACACATGTGTGTTTCTTTTTGTCATTGTGCGACATCATGCGCTTTTTGTGGCTCTTGTGTCATGCACGGTATGTGTTTGTCCGGGGGGGGGGACCTGGGAGTGGTGGCGTTGGGTGTTGTGGCCCTCTTGGGTCTCCGAGCTGCATGATCATTGGCTCCATGGCATCTGTGGGTCTTCCGATGTGGCTCTGGGCTGGGCTCCCTTTCATACTGCAGGTACTCATCCTGCTTAACACCAGCAGAAGGCAGGTGTTAATTCCCTGCTGCTACCGCGGCTTATCGCCTGTTTTTGGTTCACATCGCAGATCTGGCAGTTCGTTGTGAAAGTGATGTTGTGGTGTTTTCGTGAGTTTTTGCACGGGAACGCCTACTCTGCATCTCAATAGGGTTCGTTGGTGGTGTCACCCGTGGAGATAAATTTTGCGGCAGTTATCGCGGGAATACTGGCGATGTCTGCAGTTTGTACCCGCTTGTGAATGGGGCGTTACATCTATCTCCACTTTTGATGCGTTAAGGTGGCGATAAGTCCTTGTGAATATGCCCCTTAGAGTACATAAAGTAATACTACTTTATCTTTTACGTACAGCTTTCTTTTCCCAGATCTCTGCACACTTAGGTATAGGATTTAGAAGTAAATGGGGCAGGGATAAGGAGGAGTGCTTGAAGAATGGGGAATAATTACTGCTAAATGGGTGGGGCTAGAGAAAATTGAAGGAAAGGTTTAGGAAAGAGCCATGCTAATACAAAATATACACTCATGTTGTAACAGAATTGCAGCACACAAAATACACATTTAAATCTACTACAGTAACACTGCTGGCAAAACAAGCTCAAATGTTGAACCTCTCAAACTGTGGCAATTATCAATTCTTGTTAAAGCCCTTCTTAAAACTAATGCTATCTCAATGTTTCAGATGACACTACACTACACCCTCATAGTACTTGTGAAATATACAAGATCTATTGTTCTAAACCACCCTTCAACTTCCTACATTATCTGAAGACCTTAATTTTACTACAAACAGTTGCCCCTTTATTCATCTATATGAGAAGCTACATTTAAATGTGTAGCCTTGTAATCACATTGTCAGTCAAGACCCAGCTAAATAACAAATGGAACCAAATTGCTTATTTTCTTTAGGCATTCTGCTAGAAAGTCCAAATGTAGATGACATGAACAGCTTGTCCAGGGGAGATGCATCCCAGGACAAAGTCAGAGAGATTTTAAAACAAATTAATTTGCCATTCCTAAGTTTGGACTTCGGAAAAAGCAATCAGAAGTCTTATATATGACAACACACCAAATAATCGCTTCTTCTGTGAACTATTTAAGATCAATTTGCAAGTACAATTTATGCAAAGGGTATGGTACCAGGATACCATTGACAGAATATCACCTGACAAATCTCCATTTGGAGATAACAATAGAAAATCTACACACAGCTGGTTTTGGCAAACAATATTTAGGGCACAATATTTATGATGGATGATATTTATGACGACGATAAATCAGACAACCATGTAAAGACGCAAGCTCTAGAACTGTGCTCATAGATGACAAAAGAATGCGGTTATGGACTTACTTTTTACTGTGAGAAACATGGACTTGCTGACATCAGCTCCTACATCATTGCTGACCTTGCATAGGTAATATCCACTGTCTTCCTCCAGAACATGCTTAATCAACAGAGAGCCATTGGTGAGAAGCTGAATTCGGCCGTTCAAGGCGATTGGCTGGAATTGTGGAACTCCAGAACCTAGAATCAAGAACAGATGGTTCATCATTATCAAGCCATCCCCAGACATCAATGTTAATTTCTTAAAGCAAAGTCCACCATTCTTGGCACTGTAGAAGCAATACATAACCAACAGATAAAAGTAAAACATAGAAAGTCACTCCACCACCCCCAATATAGGCAAAAATGATTCTGTGCACAAAACATTACAGGATGCTGTGGATCCTATTTCTTTAAAGCTTTTGTGCGACTTCGCTAACTTGCTCCCCAGGTAATGCTAGTAGATGCAGATTGTATTCCTTTACTGCAACCAGAGAAAAGCCTCTCCTGCCATTAATGCCAGTTCCTTTTATTTGGACTTAAGGACTGATGTGCCAAATGTCAGCTCCAGCAAAGGACATGCTACTTGAAATTAGCTGCTCGTAAATTTGGCATGCTTGCAAGGATTCAGGGGCATATTTACAAGTGTCACTTTCTTTTTAGGCTTCAGTGGCGCACAGTGCAGGCCCATATTTACACAGCCATGCAAAGCCGCCGTGCATGGCTTTTCATGGCCTTGTAGATAAGGTGTAAGGTCATGCAGTGCAAGTCGCTGCGTTGCCTTACATTGTGGCAGGGAGGCGTGCCATGGGTGTTGCTGTGGGTGTTCCCTCGCAACACCCATGGATTTTGACACTACCCCAAAATTACAACATAGTGTAAATCTGGGGCAGCGCCAAAAACGTACGCCTCCCCAGAGCAGGCGTAACTACGAGAAAGGTTGACATTTTTCCTCGTTTTTCCTCTCTCCATGTGTGCTGCATTCTGAAGCACACAAAGAAAAAGAAAACGCCTTTCGCAATCATGCCAACAACACAGACACCCTTTCACCATGGTGCAAGGGTGCCTGCATTGGCACATGGCTGCAATTTTTGTGCCGGCGCTGGCAGAAAGGACAGAAATGCACCATATCTGGTAAATACGGTGCATTTCTGTCATTTAGAATTGACATAGGGCAGTGCAGTAAAATGACTTGCGGCGCTGCCCTATGCCAATTCTTTGTATATATACCCCTGACTTGTTAACGACAGCCCGAGCCTTAAAGGTAATCCTATGCAGCAGAGGCAGCAAATGCAAGAACCTGAGAGCCATGTAATATGTTCACATCTAGATAGATCACAACTAAATCAATTAGCATCAGTCTGGCCTTGCTCAAGGTGAAATAAAAGCTTTGCTGTGGCTTTAACATATATAGTATTTACATAACTGAAACATGATTGTACACAGCAATTGTTCACTGCCATATATCAATAAACTGAAGTAACATCCTGACCATTTTCATTTTAAGAAAAAAAAAGACTTTGGGTCTTTAAAGATAATTGATTTTCCTGATACATGCCCAGGTCACATGTAAAAGTGGCTGTAGTAGGAGGGAGACTAATAACTGGAGCCAACCAACCATCTCTCAGATGGCTGTGTCTCCAGAGGTAAGGAGCATCCCAGCTCTGTTTTTGTGGGGTTGAGCTTCAGAGAAATGTTGGTCCTCCACCACTGTGTGGGGGGTTAGCAGGTTTGCTAGGGAGGAATCATCTTGAGCTTTGCCAGTTCCCAGAGCATGTTTTGCCAAGCCAAAAATCCAATGGATGCATTTGCCTACATGTAATGTTTAAACTCTGTGAATGAAGAAGATTGGCAAGGGGTCCAGTATATAGGATTACAAGAAAGGGGGCATGGCTGAACGTCCAAGATTATAGACATTATCTCGATCAGCTCTGCACCCACACCCTTACAACCTGGCATCATCTGAAAGAGTGAGGGCCATTGGAAATATCCAGGCTCAGGATCCTTGACCGCAAGCTATTGGGAGTACTGCTGGACAAGATTGGGAGTGAATCAGCTGCAACTCAGAAAGATATGGGACCGGAGAGGTGGACCTTGCATGGCTGGCCCAGCCCTGTGCGCTTAGAATTGGGTAGACAGTCCGTCTGAGGAGAAATCCATGTAATGTGTGGCAGCCAAGCCAGCTCTCTCATGGCTTGGGAGGGCACCACACTCAGCTCACAAACTTTGTTCAGTTGCAGGGCCATCTGCAGCCGAGGATGCATTGTGCGACTGGGTCAGCCACCCCTACAGCTACATACTACAGTGATAGCTGCAGGGAGCCTAGACACCCCGTAGGCCTTTTTTCAGGCATTGAATAGAGAGACCCTTTCCCCTCGGCTAGCAAAGAGTGGACAGCTGGGAATCTACCTCATACGGCCTGTGGCTGGTGCATGCTCAGGGGCATGGACAGCCTGACTATGGCCCCTGTGGATTGCCACCCAGTTCTACTGTTGCAGAGCCCACACATGATAAGGAATTGAGAGGACCTTGAACCGGGTCTAACTGTAGTGCCTCTCTGTTGCACTCTCCTGGGTGGCGGCTGCCACTCGACAAGCGCAGGACCTGGGTTCAATAAGGGGAGTGATTTCTCAGCCATCAAAATGCAGAACATCGACCTAGTCCCAAGACTGGCTGATAATGGGACTGCACAAAGCTCCTGATATCCTGCAAACTCTACAATCAGCAATTGGGCTCAGGCCTCAGTGAGGTGCCAATTGAACTAAGGAAACGATACCGGCTGCTCATGCGTACCCTTTGATCCTCACATAGGAGACTTACCAGTGTTGAGTAGGGTTTATCTTCGGCCAGCGGCTCACATAACCAGCTGTTGAATTTGGACAAGCAAAGAGGGGATTGACGCAAAAGGGAAAGCTGCCAAAACGGTCACTGCCCGTCAAGTTAGTCCGACCCAAGTAATCCATAGAAAAAGAGTGCAAAGTAACATTGATCGGAATTCGAGGCAAGGCCGACTACCTCGATCCCTGAACTAAGGTACCTGTTTGAATAGCCATAACTCAGTAAAGTCTTAATGATATCTTTCCCTACTCTGTCTTGCCCAAGTAACACACCTTATGGGTACATCTAAAGCCTGCAGGAAAAACTGCGCACAAAGATGAAACTGGAGAGCCTTGATTACAAGATGGTGTCCCCCAGTGAACAACAGACAGGTGCCATCAAGACTTTGGCAGTATCTCTTCTGACAAGCTGGACAAGATCCTGTCTGCCATCACAGGCACTAGAAGGAAAAAGGCCAGAGATCTCAGACTTCTAAGGAATGACCAGCAGAAATTCAAAGAGAAGGTGCAACATAAAGAAAATGTGGTGCAATATTTTCAGTTCAAAACAGTGATGGTGAAAAAGTACATTTGTAATTAGGGGCCAGATGTACGACCGTGGAAATAGCGCCTTGCACATTGCGAGTTTTTTGCGACTCGCAATTTGCGAGGTGCTATTTCCACTGGACAACAGTGTTTTTCAAACTGTTAGCGATTCCCAATGGGGTCGCAAATAGAGAGGCTCATGAATATTAATGAGCCTCTCGCAATTTGCAACCCCATTGGGAATGGCAGGCCATCCCAGGTATGGTGGCCTGCTGGGCTCAGCAGACCACCATGTCTGGGACTGCTTTTAAATAAAGCAGTTTAAAAAAAAAAATGCAGCCGTTTTCCTTAAAAGGAAAACAGGATGCATTTAAAAAAGAAAAAAATGAAACGTTTTCGTTTCATTTTTTAAGGGCAGGTAGTGGTCCCTGTGACCACTGCCTGCCCTTAAAAAATATTTCCCCCTGCATTTGCAAAGGAGAAGGGGTCCCCTGGGGACCCCTTTCCTTTTGCCACCCCATTACCACCCTCTTGAAGAGGGTGGTAATTTGCGAGTGTTTTGCGCCCGCAATTGCGGACGCAAAACCTTCTTACATAGGATTGCGCTCGCTATTAGGAAGGGAACGCCCCTTCCTAATAGCGAGTTTCAAAACCCTATTTTGCGAGTCGCAAAAAATTGCGACTCGCAAAATAGAGTTTGTACATTCCCCATGCTGTTTTTGCATGGGCAAACGGGTTCGCAAACCCGTTTGCGCATGCAAAAATGGTCGTACATCTGGCCCTAGGTCCTTTTCTCCCATAGCAGGAAGTGTCCTGTAAAATTAATAACCTTTTGCAGGAGGAGCACACTAGACTTAGGAATGTTCACAATCAGATAGTGATCCCTGTTCACACATGTTACATTTAGGTGACTATGATGGGTGTGGAGCTAGATGCTAAGCGATAGCAATCAGCACTCCCTGTGGTGGTAGTAAACTACTGAGAGGTGTACGATTAATACCAACGTTTCTCCTTTCGTTTAAATAATGGATGCTCTTGCAGGATCTGTCCATGAGTTCGTGGGTAGAAGTGGGGTTATCATGGATGGGACAGGATGGGAGATCCAGAGCCATGATAGGAGGGCACACGCCAGGCAATACCATTATACAGCTTCTCATGAATGCACACATAAAAATATATGATCTTGATTTAGAGCATCCAGGTAATGGGTACAGTGAGTAAAAGATTTAAAACATATTCCTTATTCAGAAGAAGAGAGCCCCATATTGTGTTTCTACAATAGACTCACCTGACCAATACAGAAAACACCAGATTTCTCCGAAAGTGGAGGGGACATTACTTTTTTACCACTTTTTCTGCGTACTCTAGGGGTGCCATAATCTGTGTTTGACCTGTGTTTCCTAGGGGTGCCATGATCTGTCTTTGACCTATGTTTCCATATGTGCCAGATACCATACTTTTAAACCCAAATGGGAGATTTGCACAAGTAGAGAGCAAACTAGACAGAGTCCTAGTCGTGCCGAGATGACACTTACCCCCCCCAACATGGAAGAGCTATCCTTCCTAACCACATTCTCTAACAAATTAGCAGAGTTAAGAGGGATATGTAGTTCTGCCCTAGATCCTAGGAAGTGACTTCAACAGCATACTGGATACAACACTCAATAGATCCCACCCACCCATACCTCAATTACCTAAAGTCCACAACGCCAGGACCTTAGAGCAGTGGTTGTGATACTAGTCTCTATTAGGCTCCTGGTGCAATAGGAACCCTAAATAAGGTGTTACAGTCCCACACGGTTTGCATGTCAGAGCAGACCGCATAGCATGCTTCTTATTTTTACCCTACAATGTAAAACCATATTGTGTGTAAGCGATACTACTCATATTGTCAGGATGATTTCTGATCATGACACTATGAGTTGAGAATCTGCTAGGTAAAGAATTCAGGGGCATATTAGCAAGACCGGCGATAAAATTATCGCCGTTTTAGCGGCAGGAAACTGCCGCTAAAACGGCGATAATTGGCTTGCTAATAAGCGTTATAGAATTCCAATAGAAGCCCAGGTTAGATGTGCAGGACATCTAACCTGGGCTTCTATTGGAATTCCATAACGCATATTAGCAAGCCCATTATCGCCGTTTTAGCGGCAGTTTCCTGCCGCTAAAACGGCGATAATTTTATCTCCGGTCTTGCTAATATGCCCCTCAGTTCCTACTTGTAGGTTGCTATGTGCTATGCTTAACGATGCAGTGTTCAGGAAAACGTTAAATGAAGTAATAGATAATTTCTTTGGTGAAAATGTGGGCACTGACTCTTCTAGATTAGTTGAGTGGGAGGCTAATAAAGTAGTAGTTAGGAGTGCTTGTACCCAAGTGACCAGAGGAGCCCAAAAATTATCAAACATGTTGCAGGTAGTAGTTTCCCTCCTGAAATTATAACAGGCTGCTACGACTGTTACCAAACAAGCTGCATTATTAACTCAAGCCAGTGAAAACATGCTACATTAAAAGAGAGACTGAGGTGTATAGACTATAGACAATATGTGGCCACTCCTTGCATGGCTAATCAAGCTGCAACATTTGGATACTCCAATTACAGAGGTTAACAATATGTTGGGTTCCACACTAGACACACAAGAGGAGATTAACACAACCTTTTAGTAATACTACAAGGAGATCAGAGATCCATCGAAGAAGACGTTGAACATTTCCTAACAGACCTAACAACACACCAGCTAACCCCCGCCCAATCAAAGGAGGTGGAATCTTCAATTTCATAGCAGAAAATGAGAGGTGCCTTGATAGAACAAGCGACAGGGAAAACTCTGGGCTTGGATGGGCTCCCTACAGAGTTCTGTACAACATACGCAGCCCAGCTGATCCCCAGACTGGCTACAATCTTTGAAACTGCTCTGCAAACGGGCTATCTACTCCCCACATCGAACAAGACATTCATAGTATTTCTCCCCAAGCCAGGGCGATATCCCTTAAATAAACCTTGCACAGACTCCTCTCAGTCTTGAACACAGAAGGGCCTCTTTGAAAAATGCATGTTGTAGTTTGTTTAGTAGTACTGCTCAGAAAGATGAGGCATAGAACTAGGCGCATAGGTTGCTGAATACAAAATAGTATTCAATAACCTATGTGAGGAGGTCTACACCTCATCTTTCTGTGGAGAGATCTTTGAACTGAATGTGGTGATCTCCTCACATACATGCCTATGGTTTAGTAGTAAATGTGGGAGGAACACAAGGGAGTGGCTGGAAACTGGCAAACACTTACTAATAAATTAGAGGAGTAAGGAGAGCATAATGGAGGGTGAGGGAGATTGTTCAGTGTGGGACATGCACCCACCCACAAGAGTAAGTCCATTGTCATTCAGAAAGATGTGTCTATAGTTTCTACAGTCAAAAATGACAGTTGTAAATTCACTTCAACTAACACTTCACAAAGCTACTCACAGGTACTGCAGCAAGTCCTTAAGAAAATGTAGACTTAAAATAAAACCAAGTAGGAGATAATGTTAAAATGAATAGATTTATTTAGACTTTTCAAATATATATACATACATATATATATATATATATATATGCTAGACCCACAGTCAGGGTCACACTAGACACACAAGAGGAGATTAACACAACCTTTTAGTAATACTACATCGAAGAAGACGTTGAACATTTCCTAACAGACCTAACAACACCCCAGCTAACCCCCGCCCAATCAAAGGAGGTGGAATCTTCAATTTCATAGCAGAAAATGAGAAGTGCCTTAATAGAACAAGCGACAGGGAAAACTCTGGGCTTGGATGGGCTCCCTACAGAGTTCTGTACAACGTACGCAGCCCAGCTGATCCCCAGACTGGCTACAATCTTTGAAACTGCTCTGCAAATGGGCTATCTACTCCCCACATCGAACAAGACATTCATAGTATTTCTCCCCAAGCCAGGGCGATATCCCTTAAATATACCTTGCACAGACTCCTCTCTGTCTTGAACACAGAAGGGCCTCTTTGAAAATTGCATGTTGTAGTCTGTTTAGTAGTACTGCTCAGAAAGATGAGGCGTAGACGTACGCGCATAGGTTACTGAATACAAAATAGTATTCATTAACCTGTGTGAGGAGGTCTACGCCTCATCTTTCTGTGCAGAGATCTTCTAACTGACTGTGGTGATCTCCTCACATGCCTATGGTTTAGTAGTAAATGTGGGAGGAACACAGGGGAGTGGCTGGAAACTGGCAAACACTTACTAATAAATTAGAGGAGTAAGGAGAGAATAATGGAGGGTGAGGGAGATTGTTCAATGCGGGACAAGCACCCACCCACAAGAGTAAGTCCATTGTTATTCAGAAAGTATGTGTCTATAGTTTCTACAGTCAAAAATGACAGTTGTAAATTCACTTCAACTAACACTTCACAAAGCTACTCACAGGTACAGCAGCAAGTCTTTTAGAAAATGTAGACTTAAAATAAAACCAAGTAGGAGATAATGTTAAAATAAATAGATTTATTTAGGCTTTTCAAATATATATATATATATAAATATACATAATGAATAAATATGCTTTTATTATAAGATATGCAAAGCAATGGTAAGAACTCTGAGTAGTTTCCAAGTTTATGTGGAGGGCTGCTCTTGTTGGAGCGACAACACCAGCAATACTCTAAATCAGATCGCCTCAAATGTCTGTTTTTCTAACAGAGTTTTTAAGCATAGGATAAGCACAATGCCATCCATGCTGAGCTAGAAAAGTGACATAGCCTTTTGCCATTTTGCAGCAAAGTATTTAAGCATAGTATTAGCCATATGCTGTATATCGTTAAACATTAGGCCCATCCCTCCTCCAATGCTGGCCACGTTCAGCAGGCCCTGCTCTGGATTTGGAAATTGCCTTTGATACTGTTAATTGGCACCACACAATCAAGTTTTTTAAAGAAATCAGACTCAGGCAGCATATTGTACAATGGGTCAAATCACTCTATGCTAGACCCACAGTCAGGGTCAGAACTAAACGCTTTATATCAACTGCGTACCAAGGAGGCAGATGGACGCAATAAGGTTGCCCAATGTCCCCCTGTTTTCTGCTTTTGCCATTGAGCCCCTTGCTGCTAAAATGCACAACGGTGGAGTGAAGAGTAGTCTCCAAATGAGGGGATCACACATACCATTTCATTATACGCTAATGATATGCTCCTATAAGCAAGGGATGTTAGAACTGACCTGATCTATCTTGAGTATCTTCGATTGGAATAAAACGTGTATATTTCTACACAACCCAGCACAACCACAACGGAAAGTTAATTTGGTGGGTGGTGAAATACCCTGGGAAAAACACGTTTTGCGACTTGGTTATTAAAATATACCACAAAGAGACAGACTTACTGTATGGATATCTTGGAGTGGCAAACAGTCTTTCAGATCACAATTAACATGTCTAGTACTCCCTCTCATTGTCAGTGATGGTCCGTATTGCATTGGCAAAAATCGTGACACTATCACAATTGGTTTACCACTTAGGTAATCTTCCCCTGGTTGTCTCAAAGAAACACATTCATGAGTCGGACATGTTGCTTGGCAGTAGCGGTTCCACTGAAAAAGCTAAAACATCCCGCTGAAAAAGGTGGCCTAGGCACCCCAGATTTTGAGAGATATTACTTAGCGGCCCAACTGCAATGTGCATCTCGTTGATTAACAGGGTACCATCTATTTGAAACGGGGTGTACTCCAGCTCAATTGCAGGAGGGTATGCTGCACAATTTTCCTACCTTGGACCCAACCACAAAGAGCATCCCTTGATTAGTCCAAACCATCTTGGGTTGTCTGAAGAAAAGCATAAGTCTTACCCTTAGAGTGAGACCATACACACCTATCCTGTAACTGATCCCAAATGCAAACGGGCTATTAACACAGTCGGCCTAACACACTGGGAAGAGGTGGGATTTAAGGTAGTGGGTAATTTATTTGAAGATCGTAAGCTTGTGAACTTTCAGACATTGAATGTAGAGGGTGGTCTACATGGTCTCTACTTGGTGATTAATTCATTTTAGATTGAAGAAACGTGAATGAACTAAAAACACTGGAACAAGATGAGCCACATTCATACATAGTTATATAGGCTCTCCGTACAATGGGAGAGGGCAGCAGATTTCTCTGCTAGCTATACAGAGCACTATTAGAAAACTGAAAGAGAAGTGAGGAACAGAAAAGATCTGTGAGCTCAGTGACAAGAAATGGCAAAAAGTATTAATAATGACCACTTCAAATTTTTACAATTTAACAATCTACGAAGGGCTTACCTAACACTGTATGAGATCAGTAAAATCTACCCTGGCGATGCCTCATGATGCCCGGTGTCATAACACACATGTTGACTTCAAACATATGATGTTGGATCGCCAGAGAATTGAAGCCTTCTAGAACAACATAAAAGGGGACCTCTCACAGGCCACAGGCTGGCCGATACTCGATTGAAGTGTGTATTTAGGGCAAAGTTGCATCAAAATGTACTGATATTGTCCTCCTAATAGTGTACACAGCAAATGCACTAGCACGGAAGGTCTTTAAGTCTCCCATGTTTGCAAACCAGAAGAAAACCGTGACTTACTAGGCAGAAGCGAAATGTATGCACTGCACAGGGAGGAGAAAAGAGTGTTAAGGTAACGCGAGTAGCACAAGGGAACAACGGTAAAGACGATAACAGGACCCCCGATTTGTAAAAGATAAAAACATTAAAATACAAGTCAAATTTCCTCTTGTTTAATTGACAAAGTTTTCTATCTAGATCTCATGTCAAAACAATGGTTGCTGTCCCCACCATAAGGAGGCAAAGGCATGACCATATTCAAACTATTAACTAGGTTTTTAACTGGTAAACAATGATTGCGCTTACACATGGGCCCTTGATTTATCTGGACTAACTATTACAAGTTCACCTGGGGGGAGAGACTGTTTTATTGAGTACTTTTTTTCGATGTCACTGTTTGCAACATTCAGCATCAAGACAGCCTTCATAGCAACATGATTGTGCAACAGCAAAAGTAACTCATGAAAATTAACTGCCTCTGTGCTGACACATGACAAGCTTTAATGCTTTGCTGTAACTGTACTTTATACATTGTAGGAAAGTAGATTATTATTAGTTGGGAAGGATGTGAGTCCTTCACAAGTAATAAGTCCGCAACCTTGTGCCTACTGTGAATCAAGTACCCAATTGTAGCACTTGACTATTTCATGGTAGAGAGGCAAAGCAGAGCAAGGCCTTCTCAGGGGAGATGGCCAGGACCCCAGTCTGCAGGCACGCAACAAACAATGCCCAATAAATCATTGTCTAGTCCATGCTTTTACTGTTAAAAGAGAAAAGTACTTTATTAAGTACTCTATTACTCACACACTACTCAATACTATAGCCTTATAGCCCGCCGTAGCTGGCTATACCGGCTATTAAAGGCCCGCTCCAGCGTTAAAGGTCCGACCCAAAGGCGAGGGCCTTTAACAAGGGAGCGGGACTTTAATAGCCGGTATAGCCCAGCTACGAAGGGCTATACGGCTATTAGAACATTCTGCCACTAGAGGGCAGAATGTTCTAACAAATAAAACAAAGGGCTCTCGGAGCCCGAGGAGGTTTAAATCCCCTCGAGCTCCGAGAGGCCTTTGTTCACAGCAATAGCTGTGAACAAAAGCAACAGTGGAATGTTGCTCTGCGGGCCTTTACTGGCCCGTAGAAGCTCGGAGCAGTCCATTGTATTCAATGGAGTGCTCCACATTCCAATGTTCTAATATGTATTAATTTACAAATATATACATGATGGCAGCAGGCAATACCCTCCTAAAAGTTCACTCCCCTAGCGAGCCCTGAACCCTATAACTTTAACACTCCCCATACATATTAGACACAATACAACAAGATGTAGTTGTCAAAAGGCAAGCCTACTCACTTTTTCCAGGTGTCACCCCATTAATAAAAAAGGTATATGTCATACTAAACCAATGCAGCACCCTCTTGCAGTGACACTCATTAGGACATCCGATGGCTTACTGTAAACTTTGTGGTTGTCAATAAAGCGTTTCATTTACCTTCATTAAAACATATAATGATTCACGGTTTAGGCTGTCATTGTCAAAAAAGCATTTTCATGACCTCCAATAAGACATGTAATGATTCAGTGTTAGCTTTGTCATTTTCAATAAAGCATTTCAGTTTTTAGTAAACTGGGTGCATGAACTTTCTTAATTTTTTTACATATTTCACCGAAGTTTTAGAACCCTCCAAAGGAGTTCCTGTACTCTACAACCTTTCTGCAAAATCTCAAGTGCTAAGAGTACTATATTAGTTTGTCTAGTATAGTAGTTACATATTTGTGACCGGAACCCTGATACAAGGGGTTACATTCATTATTTAAGAGAATATCACATTGAATATGCCTCATAAGTAAGCCAAATTTTTTTTCCTATCATATCATCATAACATACATCCTGTGATACAGGAAGCAGTGTTTTGCCATGTCAGTTATGCTTTACTTTAGTAATAAGTGTCTCAATGTGTGTTTATTAGTACACTTGCTCTAACACATGTTCGGTGATTCAGTTACTTTTGCTGGCATAGAATATATAGTGTAGTACTACTTAGGTCAGAGTTTCCATATGAAGAGAGTTTATTGTTTCGCTAATTAGCTTGTCTTCATCTTTTGACAAATCTTTACAAACTTTAAAAAAAAAGGACCTAAACCTCAGCTCCACCATGGAAAATTTAGAGCTGATCAATCAAACAGGGGCAAAGAAAAAGCGGGATTCACAAAAGTGTGATTTTCCATGTTAAGTTGTCTAAAAGTAATTACACCAAATTGGACAAAACGTTAGAACTTAACTCACAAAGTGAACTTTTGTGATATGGTTTAAATCCAGTCAGCCAGTTTCAAGAGATTAGCATTTAAAGAGGGGCTCTTGTTGGGCATGAAGGTGTTAAAATGTTAGATATCTGGATCGTTGGGGAGCAGATATGCCCTGATTGGCCATTCTAAAGGGGCTAGTCAATCCTGATTGGCTGGCCACAAATTAAACAAAATGTTGTGGCAGCCATTACAGGACTCGAGGACATGGTCCTTGTGTCCAGAAAATTAATTAAACAAATTAAGGGGCATATGGGAGGGGCTCTTGTTGGGCATGAAGGTGTTAAAATGTTAGATATCTGGATCGTTGGGGAGCAGATATGCCCTGATTGGCCATTCTAAAGGGGCTAGTCAATCCTTATTGGATGGCCACAACGTAAACAACATGTTGTAGCAGTGATTACAGGACCCGGGGACAGGGTCCTCATTGAAATACATTGTAGTGAATGCCAGGTTTTGAGGGTTACATAAAGGAGGACATATTAAGGGTGATAACTTCTTGTTAGCGTTAAACTCATTTTAGATTTCTGGTGAGTTCTCAGGTGATTTTTCCCTTTAAAAATATGCTGACCCTCTGCTGGGATTTGATAATAAACTGTTTTCCTTTATGATTTTGTCATAGAAGTTATGGAAGGTCCTGCAGAAGCTAGAATGAGAGCACATTTTCCATAAGTTCACACTATCTTCCTCAGCCATGTGAGAACAAAGTCTGATATTCTGAGTAAGCCATCTACTTCCAACGCAGCAGCAGCTTGTCAGTGGATTCCACATTGTCCTATTGAACAAGAGTGCTAACTTTCTGTATTTACGAGAAAGGTCTGGCACACCTGAATGCCATCTTGATAAAATCAAAACTGTAACATTGAATGCATTTCCTGCAGAGGAAACTTTAGTACATGGACAATATGAGAGGATTCCCTTTCTCATATAAATTATGGTTGGTGCTCTAAAAAGCAAAAATTAGGACACAGTTCCTATACGATTTGAAATATCTTCTTCATAAGTGCCCAAAACAAAGTCTGGACTGCTGAGTGAAGCGCACTTCCAACAACAGCAGTAGCTTATCAGTTGATTACCCAGTGTTCTGTAGCTTCACCACAGTGTTTTAATTAACAACTAGAGTGCTAAAATTCTGTATTTATAACAAAGTGTGGCATGCCAGAAAGCCATCTTGATGAAATCAAAGGTATAAAACTGAAAGCCTTTGCTCTAGAAATTAACAAAATGAGGAGGTTCGTTTGTCATGTATATATTATGATTAGTGCTCAGAAAGCTGAATTAGGCACATTTTCTATGAGTTCTCAAATATCTTTCCTCATCCATGTCAGTAAAACATTCCGATATGCAGACTGAAACATTCTGCCAGTTAACTCCCAACTGATCAACTACAGTTTCAACACAGAGTTCAAATGAGCAACTAGAGAGCTAACTTTCTCTATTCATGACAAACATGTGGCACACCTGAACACCATTTTGACAGAAACAAAGCTGTAAAACTGAATGCACTTCCTACAGAGCAGACTGCAGTAAAGAAACACATTGAGAGGGTTCTTTTTGTCATAGAAATTATGGTTAGAGCTCTAGAAAGTTCACATGAGGGCAAATGTTCTTTGAGTTCACGCTGAGCTAGAGAGTAACAAAGCCTTTTGCATTTTAATAGCAAAGTCTTTAAGCATAGGATTAGCAAGTGTCAAGTAGTAAGAGGCTTTTGTTATTTTTCAGTTCAGTGTGGATGGCACTCATCCTCCTGAAATGTGTAATGTTCCTATCATGCCTGCATCCTGCTTAAAATATTGGTGGGGTATATTAAATAGGGATTTATTTATGGTAGTAACTGGTAGTAACTGTTGCTTTATTATATTATTTGTGTGCTTATGGGGGTCTTAGTTTCAGAAGGGTCAATTATTGTGAGATCATTAGCCTCAAGTTCATGTGACAGCACTTACTGGAACGATTCAGACTA
The DNA here is from genome assembly GCA_963921515.1 of Calotriton arnoldi. Classification (NCBI taxonomy): domain Eukaryota; kingdom Metazoa; phylum Chordata; class Amphibia; order Caudata; family Salamandridae; genus Calotriton; species Calotriton arnoldi. Next base: position 706,594 of record CAWUFW010008931.1, read on the forward strand.
AAAAAGCATATGATGCCACATCCTGGGATGCCATTGGTGCAGTCAAAGGATGGCTGATGTCAAATCTGCAACTCCTTACATTTGGGTGAATCAACATCCACCGAGTTACTGCCATTGGATTTGTGATAGATAATCATCTGAGCTACTGCAATATTTATACTAATACTGAGACTCTGTGTTGCGCCCAGCTGGACCTGAGGTCGTCCTTCCTTACCCCAGCTACAACAGCGGTGTGGGGAGATGGCTCTAGGGCCCACCTGGACCATGATTGTGGCCACGCATACTCCTGAATGAGAGAATCTGACAGTTGCTGGGCTGAGGGGATAAGATGGAGCGGCGGCGGGCAGCTGTAAAAGGAGACATTGGCCTGATGGTGCCTGGGGCCTTGTGAGGTCCATAGAGGTGGGTGCTGAACATTAGAAGGGCAGCCTCTTGTTGAGCAAGCTTGGATTTTTATGACAGGGGAGGCATGGAGACAGTGCGCTGGCCCGAGATCTTGGTACTGCTAGCCCGAGAGGCCCCGCCTGTGGACCATAGTCTGCCACCCTTCATTGCGAAGAAACAAATCTGCACCTTATGGGGCCTGGTTTTCATTTGGCTTGGTCTGCTGGGCCCAAGGGGGTCCCTGATGAACAGTGCCTGGCCGGGGCTCCCCTTCTTTTTCTGCAGTGTTGGCTGTTGGTAGTCGATACTTGGTGAGCCTGGGGGGGGCACCCCTGCTGCGGGTGGCATCCTGAGGGGCACCTCCATCAGAAGACAGGGCTAAGTGCCACATTTGTGCTTCCCATCACATGTGACTTTGCCGAGCTGGAGGTTGTATACACCCAACAGTGGAGATAGCGCTCTCCCCCAGCTACTGTGGCTTGCGGAGAGGATTGGGGGGCCTCCTTGCACCAGTGATAGTGGAGACCGTAAATGACATAGTGGTCATCAATTGATGCAGTTTACTGCCGGCTCCACCTGCCAAGTTGCCCTCCTACCTCCGGTCAAGAACTGTTGGTGAGTGGTGTTTGTTTCAGTTGTGCTGATCCCTGGAGGCCCCATCCTAGGAGTGTGGACAAGACACTTCGTTCTGCTGTCCTGAATGCAGGAGCCTTGCCCTGCCACCATTGTCAAACAGCACTGCCTGAACGTCTGGAGGGGCCGGAGTCTGGGGGAGGAGCACCTCACCCTGTGCCAGGAGTTGCAATGCAGGGGTAGAGGGGGTCCCAGGGCCAGATGGTGAGGCTGTCCCCTATGAACTGGTTTGATGAATTGCTGGGGGCCATCAAAGATGTCAAGGCCACTCTGGACCCCAAATTGGACACATTGGCAGTGAAAATAAGCCTACTTAGGGCTGACCAGGCCAAATTGAGGAACAGGTTAGAGACAAACGAATCTGCTATTGCTGGACTATGCACCTCTATGGTTGATGTGCAATCTAAGTGGAAAGCACTGCAGTAGGAGGTGACCCTCTTACGAATCAGAGAAAATGATGCTGAGGGCTGATCCCGGCTCAACAATATTCGAATAGTGGGGCTCCCTTAGGGGGAAAAAAGGCCCCAACATGGATCTCTTTCTCAAGGATTGGTTACTCAACACAGTGCTTGAGGGGTGGAGATCCACATTCTTCTCAGTGGAGCGCGCACATAGAGTGCCTCGTCGGCCATCCCCGCCTGGTGCCCCCCTCGCCCAGTGGTAGTGTAGCTATTCAACTATCATGACCTCATCCTGCAGGTTGCGTGCACCAAGGGCCCCTGGCAAGTACACAGCAATTCAGTGAATATGTACCTAGACTGCACAACAGAGGTACAGTCACAGCATAGCTCATTCATGAATGTCAAACATCAGCTCCACCAAATGGGACGGCGATACTCCTTGAATTTCCCTGCTAAACTACGAGTCCTCGACTCCGAGGCCTGGGACTGGTTAGAATCCAAAGGAGTTTCATCTTCTACACGTGAGGTGGCAGGTGCTGAAAGAGGACCGCAAAGGTGCCCCCATTGACGGTGGCAGCACAGACTGGCTGAGGAGCGATCTGCGAGAGAGTTGGCTCTGGCTGTACTGGAGTCCCGCTGTAGCCACACCACGGACTCGCCAGCCCAATCCATCTCCTCATTGGATGATGACCAGATACGCGCACTGGCTGATATCCTGCCCGAAGTGCGAGCTGGCCCCACACTCACGCCGATGTTGGTGGAACAAGTGATCTGAGTGCTGACATTATATCGTTCACTGCTGTCCGGGGGAAGGGGTGAAAGACCGCGTCTTGCATGGAATGGGGGGTCCTGCATGCTTCAGAGTGTGGCTTCATATGTCTCTTTCCTATCTCTAGATTCCCCCCGACCTTGGGGGACTTTATTAGACTGGTTTTGTTTTCTGGTTGGTTTTTGGTTTGGGGCTTGTTCCTGCTTTGACCTGGGGTGGGGAGTTAGGACTGATGTTCAAGTTATTGTTTTTGCTCTGTTTTCTCCTTCTTGTCTGTGTGCAAATGTGGGTGCATTGCGGGAAGGGGTGGGTTAGGGGAGGTGGGCAGCACATGGGGAGGCAGGCCATGGGGAGGAAGAACTGTGGTGTCCTCTAATGGCGACCGGAGACTGGTCCCCCCCTCATGTATATTCATATCATGGAATGTGCAGGGATGGGGTACGCCTAAGAGACATCACCAGGTGTATTTGTACCTTAAATGCAGACACATTCACATAGGATACTTCTAGGAAACACACATGATGACGACAGGGTTGCTATGTCTGCAGCGCCGCAGCAGGGGTCAAATAGTGAGAACTGGTTACTCATGGGGGGTGTTGTTATGGGTGGCCCCTATGGTACCCCTACAGGTTGTGTGCCTGAGGGTAGATCCGGAGGGACAACATGTGATAGTAGAGGGGCAGCTGGACGGAGTGCCCATTGCCCTAGTTGCCCTCTATGTGCATAATGTGGGTCAATCCCATTTCTTTGAATCCCTCACCAGAGTCAGGATCCATGATTTACATGCACCAAGCCTATGGTGGGTGATATCAATTGTGTCTATGACACAGATATGGACAGGTCTCACAGATATGGACAGGTCTACCCTTCGGCTCCCAGGCGATCCACACGGTGCGCTCCTTTATGGATTGGCTCCATGATGTCTGGCGTTCCTTGAACCGGGTTCCATGAAAATACTCCCACTTCTCTCACATCCATCAGCTCCAAACCAGAATTGATTTGCTTCTAAGTAACTCCACGATGATCCCCTTTGTCCGGACTGCTGAGTACCTGGGTCATACCCTGTTGGGCCACAACCCTCTCCTGGTAGCGTTGGCATGGGGTAGGTGTTGGACCCCAGTTCCCACCTGGAGGCTGCATGCTTCAGATGGCGCATAATAAAACCCCGGGGACAGATGGACTCCCGGTGGAGTTCTACTCTATGTACTGAGCCGCAGTCACCCCAAAGCTCCTACAGGTGTTCCAGCCAGCCAAGTCTGCTGGCGTACTTCCGCCATCTATGCGAGAGGCATTGATTGTGGTGCTACCAAAGCCCGATAAGCACCCGTTGCAGGTGCGATCCTATTGGCCACTTTCTTTGCTTAACACGGACTGCAAAGTCCTAGGTAAGGTCATCGTGAACCGACTGTTGCCGCACCTCACTCTGACCAGATTGGCTTTATTCCAAGGAGGAATACCTTTCTCAATCTCTGTCGTTGCCTTATGGATGAGTAGCCGCACGAGGAGTCACAGAGGATGGCCCTTTTGTCAGACTTTGAAAAGGCCTTTGACTCCCTGGGTTGGCCCTATATGTCTGGGGTGTTGCAATTATGGGCCTAGGCCCGGAGATACTGAAATGGATTGACCCACTATACACAGAATTAGTAGGTAGAGTATGTACCGGCAGGGAAATCTTGGCTGCCTTCAAGGTGCGCAGAGGCACCAGGCAGGGGTGTCCCCTTTCTCCACTCGTATTCAGTCTGACTTTGGAGCCTCTGGTGGGTCTATTCATCCAGCAAGGTTCGCAGTGGGGCGTGCGTAGAGGCGCTTGTTGGGAGGTGATCTCATTTTACGTGGACAACACATTAGTGTTCCTTCAGGATTACCGTTGAGATCTCCATGAAATGATGGAGATGCTAGACGTCTTCGGTGGAAACTCTGGCCTCTGGTTGAGTTGGGCTAAGTCATCTTTTTCCCACTGCACAAGATTCCTGAAGCGTAGAGGGAAGGCTCCCAGTAATCTGGTCTCATCTGGCAATACGATACCTTCCTTTACTTTGGAGTAAATATCTATCATGCAGTGCGGGATTTGGTGGATGGCACCCTGGGCAGTGCCCTGGCGGGGCACGCCACACGCTGACTTCATGGAACCCTCTGCCGCTTTCCCCGATGGGCAGGGTATTCATCATCAAGATGTTAGTGCTGCCCCGAGTGCGGTATCATTTTTTGGCTCTACCGGTCCCTCTACCCCAGCGTTTCTTTAAGGAAATGAATACCTTTCTCTCTGAATTGATATATGGCTTTGGAAGGAAATGTGTGGCCTTACATAACCTATTCTCCACCCTGGAGAAGGAGGGATGCCATGTCCTGCACAACGAATTCTACTATGCGACTGCCGAACTGCAGTGGCCCATGCGATGGCTTGTGGTAGGTCCTAACAAAGAGCGGACTTGTGCCCTAAGGGATCTAGGGGGAAGGGACATTCTGGACTGGCTCATGAGCTGGTAACATGGAGGTCAATAGGAGGGGTGTCTCGCTCGGGTGACTACATTTTGCTGCAATAAATATGTGACCCCCCTGCCACGGGCCGATGCTTTAAGTGCCTGCCCTGCCGTTGGTGCAGGGTTTTTGCGAAATTGCTGTTCATCACCACACAGGCACGTGGACAGAGGCAAATGGTCTCACATTGGTACATCTGTCTCAACATCAAATTCTGATGTCTTTCCAAGACTTACAGGAGAGGCGCGAGATTCATGAAGGCCAATTTTTGACATATAACGCCTTGGTGGCAGCCACAGGGGCAGTGTGGGGGCCAGTCGGTGCTGAGCCGGCCACGTCTTCATTGGTTCAGGTACTATTAGAACACGGAACCAGTGGGCGTGTAATCACGCTACTTTATAATGGATTGCAGGAACCTCATATGCTATCTCTTCAAGCTCTCAGGGACAGATGTACTCGATTGACTGACTCGCAATGGGCGAGTGCATTGGAACAGGTGGGGGTGTCTCTAAAAACTCCCACCTGAAGAACACTCAATTTAACTATGTCCACTAAACATATGTGACCCCAATGCACCTACACCGCGTCTTCCCAACTGTCTCATCGGAATGCTCCCGATGCCCTTGTCCTGAAGCTGATTTTTACCAAATGGTGTGGGACTGCCCGGAGATTGCTCAGTACTGGGGGGACTCTGCTCAGGCCTTGACAGACATAATCGAGTGTCCCCTGCAGTGTGCTCCACTTCACTGCCTTTTTGGGCTGACCACACGAACATGAAATAATAGATATGTGGTCAGGTTTTTTGACCTGGTGTTCGCACTATTGAACTGCCGTATAGCCATGGCCTGCAAGTCCACTGTTGTGCCACCACTGGCACTTTGGCTGAAAGACCTTCTTAAATGGGCAACCCACAGGCGGTGAAATGTAGAAAGCTACCTGTGCAAAGGAGGGGCGGGGGTAGCTGGCACCCCAGCTGGATACATGGGATACTGCCCTTGTTAAAGTGCAGGCCGAGACAGATGACAGACCTCCCTGAAATCTGGACTGGTGCTTACATCCATTTGTTGGCCCTATGGGAAAAGATGAACACCCCAGTGGACAGTAAGGTTGAGGCTTCCCCTCCCAAGGAGATTCTGTTCCCCCATCCCCCACCCCCGATCGGACAGTGAGGCAATTGGTGTCCTGGCTCTTCCTGTCCCCCTTCCCCCACCCCTATTCCAATCTGGCACTATTCTGCAATACCCCACTGGGCACCCCACGCACGTAGACAGACTTAGAATTATTTTGCATGGTTGGTTATGTCGTCACATTACAGCTCTCTCTGATACACACATGGCTCACCCTAGACTCTTCATGTGGTTTCTCTTCCTTCGGACTCCCTTATGGGCTCTGGTGGAGAAGAATGACATTCATTGATGCTCTCTCTATGTAAGCTAGGCCATACAGTTGTGCATTGTACATATGACTCTCATTATATGCAGTATCTTCCACCATGCTCGTGCTGTTAGATCTCTCCGCAGCCTTCGACACAGTATCCCATTACAGGCTGCTGGGGAGGTTGCGAGAGACTGGCATTCAGGGTACTGCTCTTAAATGGGTGCATAATTTTATGGAAGACACATACCAAACTGTTACCCTCGGTCCTTATACCTCATGCAAAATGCAGCTTGACAGGGGTGTTCCACTGGGCTCTTGTTTGAGCCCTACCCTGTTTAACATTTATATGGCACCACTTGCTAAGATTATCGCGCCTTATGGCTTTGGAATAATATCTTATACGGATGATACCCAGCTGACGTTCATATTTGAATCCGATCTGGCCGCAACTAAAAAGCGTTTTGCAAAGGGAATGTTAGCCACCTCCAGCTGGATGAATGATAATTATCTACAATTAAACATAGATAAGTGTTTGAGAAGGCTACCTTCTTGTGGTCTGATGAGTGGTGCCCCCCCCAATCGGGTTCAGTCCCATCGTCCAAACAATCCGTGAGGAACCTTGGTATAAAAATCGACCAAGCCCTGTCTATGACAGATCACATTTTGGCTACCACTGGTCTGTGCTATTTGAATATGCGTCTTCTTCGCAGAATATTTCCCTACCTACCAATCTCTGCCAGAAGAACTCTAGTACAAACCCTGGTAGTGAGCCAACTAGACTACGGCAATGCTCTACTGGCCGCAGTAAACAAGACGCTGGTAGCTAAACTACAGGTAGTCCAAAGCACGGCAACCAGGCTCGTTCTTAATCTTCCCCCTGGCACTCCGTCTGCCCCTTCATTAAAGCCCTACATTGGTTGACAGTAAGAAAAAGGAGCATTTTTAAGATCTGCTGTCTCACCCATAACTCCTTAAGGAGCAAAGGCCCTAGCTATCTTCAAAACTAAATTGAAGGTATTCCTCCAGACCTACTTAGGATCCTGAGAGTTTTACATACAAGCACCTATGCCATGGTCAGATGGAATAATGCTGGGGATTTGTCAGACAAAATCGAAATTAATCAAGGTGTTAGACAAGGGTGTGTCCTCGCCCGACCCTCTTTAGTCTCTACATTAATGGAGCAGTAAGTAGACTGAAAAATTGCATATATGATGCCCCCAAATTAGCAGGTGTGTCAATGCCTATTTTGATGTTTGCGGATGACACCCTGCTAATTTCACGCACTCCAATGGGGCTGCAAGCCCAACTAAACGCCTTTGTCTCATTTTGTGAAGAAAGAGGGCTTGAGCTCAACTCCACAAAGTCAAAAGTCATGAATATCAACTCCCATAGAACCTATAGAGGGAACGTGAATATTGAGGGGGTTTGTCTTGAAAACGTTTCACACTTTGACTACTTGGGAGTTAGGCTGAGCGACACTCAGACGTGGGGCCCCCAACTACAGAAAAGTAAAGCCACCCTCCAATTGAAAACTGCTGCCATAGGGAGAAGATACAGGGTTGCTTTGGGAGGTGCTCTATCCCCGGTCCTTTCTGTGTATAGAACAACAGCTGTAACATCAGCGACATATGGCGCTGAAATATGGGGCCATGTCCAAGCAGAAGTGCTGACAAGAATAGAAAATAAGTTTATAAGGGGTCTTTTTAATCTTCCCCCAAGTTTTCCTATTACCCCCTTAAGATTTGATCTTGTCCTCAATCCTATACACTTAGTGGTTCAACTCAAACCCCTACTATTCTTCGTAAGACTTTGGTCCACCAGGGAATTGGCAACGTACAGAGATGGTGTAAAAGAGCTAATATCCCTGGATAAGGACGTAAGTACACCCTGGCTGAAGGCGATAAAAGCGTTATCCCACAGAATAGGCATGGCTAATTTATGGAACACCCCGGAGCAGATCACCAAAAGTGATGCCCGCGGAGTGAAAACCTGGTTCTGGGAGGAAATTGTACTGCAAACGTGGAATATACACCAGGAAAACTCTATTACCGGCCAGTTTCTCAACCATAAATGTTCTCCCTGCCCGGAACCTTATATGGATCGTATGTATCCACGCAACTCAAATCGCTTGTTTGTCCAATTTAGGTGTGGCATATTGCCCCTGAGAACTCAAACTATGAAATGGGACAGGGCATTCACAAACAACAAGTTCTGCCTAAATTGCCCTAATATCGCGGAAACTATTGAACATTTCATTTCTTCGGTCCACAATATAGAAATCCGCGTAAGAAATGGCTAAAAGCAGCATTAAACTCGAAGGGTGTGAGACACTGTGGGGAAGCATTAAGGCTCCTTAAGAGTGACACTAGGGAATTATTCGCACTGGCAGTATCGCGTTATCTTCTCTGTGCGTGGATCCAGAGAAAGAAGGTCATAGATAATGAGTCCCCTAGGATAGCCAGCTTGTAGCGCAAGCCTCAGTATGTTTATGTAGCGTCCCATCTCCCCGTATGCGTAATATGGCTCACCCACATAATTTATTTTAAATGCACATGAACTTTTATTTTTATGAAGAATACTCATTTAATAAGACTATTCTTATGGTGCTTGGTGTAGTAGGCCTTTTCTTTTTATTATCTACTAATTTTAACCATTGATGTTTTAATTGTATATAGGACGTTGTATGATGTTTTTACTGTCATTGATTTGAACTGTGCATTTCTGTGATTGTCACTTTTTATGGCTTTTAGCCGAAATAAAAGGTTTTGATGATGAAAATTGTATGTACCCATCAGAAGCTTAAGATCCAATGATAAGGCCCTGCTGTGTGTACCCCACATCCATCTGAAAAGATGTGGGGGGAGAGCCTTCTCTTACCTGGCCCCATCAATTGGAATAAGTTCCTGCTGCATATTCGCCCTTGCACGATTGCCAATTTAGGAAATTGTTGAAAGCCTACCTATTTTAATGTGACCATTCTTTGTTGATACTTGCTTGCTACTGTAGACAGCGCCGAGATGCCCATGGGTGATTCGTGAGCTACATTAAATATAATTAGCATAACATAACATATGTGATCCTCGTTGGGTCCTATGGATAACTACACCTTACGTGGACAGCATCATAGAGTCTAGAAATGGATAGCACATATATTGTATGAAATTGTTGATTACCTGATATTTTTGTATTGATTGTGGCACTTGCATTTATAACTAAATTCCAATAAAGAGCTACTGGGAAAAAATCTATCATAATGCATTGTAAAGTTGTTAGACCTGTCAGACTTAGGGTGGTATTCCCACAAACGTTTTGCCTTCCTCCTCCACTTTTTGCTGATTTCATTTTTGCTGGCCTCAGGACCCTTCACACTTTATTACTGCTAACCAGTGCTCAAGTGGATGTGCTCATTCCAAACTAAAACATGTTAACATTGGCTTATTTCCAATTGGCATATTTAATTTACTTATAAGTCCCTAGTAAGGACACATGCACTCAGGGCCTGTAGATTAAATGCTACAAGTGGGTCTTGTGCCACCCACTAAAGCAGCCCTTTAAACATGTCTCAGTCCTGCCATTGCAGCATGTGTTTGCAGTTTTAAACTTACAATTCGACCTGGCAAAATAAACCCTTTGCCACGCAGAAACCTTCCTTTTTAATACATAAAAGTCACCCCTAGGGTAGGCCCTGTACAGCCAGGAGGGCAGGGTTCAACGTATTTTAAAAGTTGGACGTGTATTTTTAAGTTTTACTTATCCTAGTGAAAAACTCTCAAATTTGTTTTCCACTACTGCAATGCCTACCTCGCCCATAGACTAACATTTGATTTACCTTATTACATTTAATAAGCTGCAATTCCCAAATGGGAACAGGTAACCAGTTCATGTTAGATGTCTTTGGAATTGAAATGAAAAAGTCTAACTTTATGGTGACGTCGGATTTTAAATTACAGTTTTGAAAATGCCACTTTTAGAAAGTTGCAAATGTAGCGAGTGCACTCCTTCCTTTAATTAATCATTTAGATTTTGCTTTGACTGCCAAATGAATGCGTGCATAACAGCGCTGTGATTCGTCCCAACACAGCATGTCAATGATCCTGCCAAAAGGTACGACAATTGCGCACCCAGCTGCTGCACTGCTGAAATGAGGAAAACTCTCCTCTTGAAGTGAGCCATATTTTTCAAAATTCACCAAATTAATCCATAGTATGTCAGTCAATATTTAATTATCAAGTAATCCATGTATACAATGCTTGTAGAATCACTCCGGAGACAGGTAAGTTGAACCAGAATTCTTTATTCAGCATTTTCAAATGCCTTATGCTGCCAAATTTTGGAAATTTGGGAAGAGTGTTGTGCCGATATTACTATTTAAAGACATTGAGCGAATCTCATCCTCGAATTGTTGTTTATGTAGTTCTTTCTGATTTATTACAGTAACCCCTGATGAAGAACTAATAAGGTTCGAAATGCATTGGGTTTTTTAAAGTGTCGGCTCGAGGGATGGTTGACAGCACGTGTCTATGTATAAGCCTGGATTGGCAGCATAAGGCATTTGAAAATGCTGAATAAAGAATTCTGGTTCAACTTACCTGTCTCCGGAGTGATTCTACAAGCATTGTATACATGGATTACTTGATAATTAAATATTGACTGACATACTATGGATTAATTTGGTGAATTTTGAAAAATATGGCTCACTTCAAGAGGAGAGTTTTCCTCATTTCAGCAGTGCAGCAGCTGGGTGCGCAATTGTCGTACCTTTTGGCAGGACTTTTAGAAAGTTGGCATTTTCTTGCCTTTGCTGTTTAGTGTCTGTAGTCTGTCCTTGGGTAACATGACTGGGTGTGGCTTACGGTTGGGCTTTGTGTATTCCTCCTAGTCAGGCACACAAAATAGAGAACTTAGGTGTGCCTGGATGGGGCATCACTGGCAAGGTGGGAGGGCGGAGCTGAACACAGCCCTACTTACACTTGAATAGGCTGTGTCCTGACTCCACAAAAGGGGCTGCATACCCTCTGTAGTTAGTCTGGAGCCAGGATAAGGAAGGCAGGATGCCTCTGGATTTCAAAGGAAAACCTCTAGAAGCTTTCCCCCACTTCAAAGGCACAACTGGGTATAAATACCAGACCTCAGACACCAACTCTTCAGTACACTTATCGACTTGTGGATGCTCTGAAGGACTACTGTGCTACTGAAGCACTGCCACTCTGTTGGACTGCTGCCCTGCTGGACTACTGCCTTGCTAGACTACTGCCTTGCTGTGCTGACCTGCTGACTGATGCCCTCTTGCCTGGTGAGAAGGACTAGACCTGTCTGTGTTTCACCTAGGACCCCAGAGTGACTCCAAGAGCTAGTGGGCTCGCTTCTTGACTAGAGCCTCAGGAACAGACGACTCCAACAACCTTGAACCCAGCATCTGGACTACGCCATCTGTGTGTCTACCCTGCCAAGTGGTGCCACCCCAGTCCTGGACCTTTGGAAGTGGGCAACAGGTGCTCTGCCTGACTCCGTGGATCCAGCAAAACTGCCTCATCTCCTCTGCTGTGTGGCGCAAACCCAAGCAGAACCGACACATCACCTCTGCTGCATGAATCGGAGCCATTGCAAAGAATTGCCTGGCAGCCCATCGCACATCAGAACAGCCTCTGCAACACACATCCTCGATGCAGGCCATCGCATCCCTCATTGGCGGCAGCCTTGATGATGACATCAGTCTACGCATCGCAGCCTCGCAGCTCCTCGGAACCGAAGCATCACACCGACTGCGCGAAGCATCCCCGACCCCGGACTTTGCACTGCAAACCCTCATCAATGGGATCCTCAATGAGAACGCAAGACCTTGAACTGCAGCCTCACCGCATCTTGGAATGGACGCATTGCTTTGGCTGTATGGCACATCTTTGCCACGGATCCTCGCAACGCTCCGTAAACCAGGATTTAAGGTACTTTATTCAGTGGGCGTAACCGGGTCCTTGTAACCGGCCCGCGCTCCATCTTAGTTGATCTGAACTTGTGACTTTGTCCTGGTCCGGTGCGATATCCACAGTTATGCTTTACGTCTTTTGACGCTATTTTTACAAAAATCTTTAAATTTGAATGCCTCCCGTTCTACTGTTCGGATTTATCTAGTTTTGGCTTTGTTTTATTTATTAATAATTGCTCTTTTTTCCAAACTGGTGTGGAATTGCACAAATACTTTACACATTGCCTCTGAGTTTATCTTGGCTGCTCCGTGCCAAGCTACCCAAGGTTTGTGCACAGGTTAATTTAGGGTTTGCTTGTGACTTCAGCGCTGGAAGAATTAAAGTTGCTGCTTGAGAAGGGTCCACCCCCCCTCACCCAGTAACCCAATTTCTTACAAAAGTGGTGCTGAGTCATATAAGTTTTCAGTACTTCATCATTTTTCACCATGACAGATTCCATTCGGAATCTGCATGTTTAAAAAAAATGCAATATACATACATAGAAGGGCTCTGTTGGTCAGCAGGCTTTATCAATTGGTCTGTTTAACTGTCATTCACATTTTTCGTCCGCCCATCATAGCATAGCGCATGTGGCAATGCTGCAGCCAACTTTACCCATTGAATCTTTTCACTTTAAGTGAGTATGCAAAGACTATGGACATTGCTACCATCTGCCTAAAAAGAATTCCTTAGTCTTAAGTTGCAAAGCTGATTCAAATTGTGCTTGTTTATTTTCATATTACCTTTAAATACTGGCTATGTATTTATTTACTCTGCAATTCGAGGGCCTGGTTAGGTGGTTATTTTCCATCTCCTTTGTAAAGTTTGTTTTATAAAGCTTTATATGTCACACACTTCCTAACAGGCAGCCAGTGAAGGAAGCTCATGCCTCTGTAAATGAGAGGTGTTTAGAAACATTCAGGACCAGGTGGGCTGCTGCATTCTGAATGACCAGCAGTCTGTTAAGCAGGGACTTATTGATGTTTAAGTATAAAGTGTTGCAATAGTCTAGGTGCGACATAAATAAAGCAATGACCACTGCTACTCTGAGCGCAGAAGGAATAAGTGGAAAGATCTTTTTCAGAATGTTGATGATATAAAAGCAGGTACTCACAGTCCTATTGACCTGGGCGTCAAAGGTACGAGTGTTGTCAAAAATAACCCCTATCTTTTTTGCAGAGGCCACTGGAGTAGGTAAAGGACCACACGTCTCAGGCCACGAGATTTCTGACAACAAGGAATGCTGTGCCCCAAAGACCAGAATCTCCATCTTTTCAGCATTTAATTTTAAGCAATTCTCCTTCATCCATGCACTGACACCGATCATACAAAGTTTGAATTTATCTGCTACCAGGAGCAGATCATTTGATATAGAAATGATGATTTGGGTGTGGTCCGCATAGGACAACACCTGAAAGCCAAATGACTGCACCAGTTTAGCCAGGGGGCCAACATATATGTTAAATAGAGTGGCGCAGAGGGAGGACCCCGGTGGCACCTCACAGGGGAGCTGGAACGATTCTGCCCTGAAATTTCCTCAGCTGAATATTTGAGTCCTATCTGTCAGAAAGGAACCCAGGAGGTCCAAAGCAGTGTCCCTCAGCCCCGCTTGATGCAATCTTTGCACCAAGCGGGATGGGGATATTGTGTCACATCCAGCATTACCAAGATAGCAGCACCTCCTTGATCTACTTGGCAACAAATGGAATCTCCAGCGGCAACCACTGCCGACTCAGTGCTGTAACCCCTTTGAAACCCATTCTGTGAAGGATCCTAGAGCTCCTGGGCATTAAGAAACTCATCCAGTTCCTGGTTGATATATTTTTCAAGAATTTTTGCCAGTGGGGGCAGAAGAGAAATTGGGCGCATGTTTTTGAGGTCCACTAGGTCCCACTGGGTTTCTTTTTAAGGGAAATGACTACTGCCTCGTGCCAAGGTCGGGGGAACACTCCTGTTGTCAGTATCTGATTGAAGACCTTTACCAAAAAGGACAGAATCTGCTTCGGTGAGAGTTGTACAACTCTAGGAGGGTGAACCTGATTTCATGCTCATGAGGAGATTTTTTATTTTCAGTGGGGAGATGGGAAGGAAAGCAGACACAACTGCACACAAGCAGTTGTAAACATACTCAAAACTGTAAGTTTACCATTGTGAATCAGACTCTAAGGGCTTGATTACGAGCCTGGCGGGCCCCAGACTTCCAGACTTGCTGGGGCGCGGCGGTGGCGGTCTTCTGACTGCCCTATTAAAATTAGGGCAGTCGCACACCCACTGCCCCGCAGCAGCTGCCAGGGAACCGCCGTTCCCTGGCGGTGGGCGGCAGTGTAGGGGCAGCAATATGCTTAGCAGGACCTCCGCGGTCATGCCAAGCATATTACAAGTTTCCTCTCCTCCACGGTTTTCATGGCGCTTCCTCCTCCATGCCTAAGTGCATGGGGTGCAAGCAGGGGGGCCCAACAAGTTCACCCCTGTGTGCATGCACCCAAGGTCCTACACAGCATGGACTTTGCTGTCCATGCCGTGCAGGAACTGTTTTTGGCATTCCCATTTCGGTGCCTATTTTCAGAGGGACCGCTGTAGTACGTAAAAAAAAAAGCCTGCCAGACACGAGGACCACTCGTAATCTGGCGGGCGGACCAACCACGGGTTTGGCGGTGTGACGCGGACTCGGCGCTGCACGGCCAAACTCATAATCAGGCCCTATGTGTACTCCAGAGGAGGGGGGTGTCTGATAGAGCACACTGCTCAGTTTCACTGCCAGCTGCATTATGACCAGTACTCAATTGCATGATGGGTGATAGCCAGCTACCAAATACTTAATGATGCCCAATATCTACTAATGGTAATCACTAACTCTGTAATTGAAATAAATTAGAAAGCCATCCACTCCCATAAATGCACAATAAAGAAAAAATATATAACTACCCTAAAGAAAAGGTAAGTTAGGTCAACCTCAAAATTTGGTGCACTTACTTACACTCTACCACTCTTCTGACTGCATAGCTTCACAAACAGAATCAGACCTTGATGAAAATGTAGGAAGCATTCCTGACTTTTAAAAAGAAGCACAGCAGTGCCATCTTAATGGCAGGTTGTGCACTATGCAAATGTCAAATAACAATCACGAAAACATACTTTACAAGTGACTAATTTTGAAATCTATTATGATACTCAGCAAACTGATACCACTTTGTCCCTCCAATTAATATCAATTTACTGCAGTTCTTGTAATAATGAGTTCAAAGAGGAACTGGGAAATAGAGAGCGAAATTAAATATACAGTGGAATTTCATTAGCAAATATAATGTGGTAATTGGCTGCATTGAGTAACTGGTGTTAAGAATGAAAACTCGCATGCATGTACGCCTTTTGTGGCAATTGAGAGGAGGGAAGCGCCACTTACCTTTCAACAAATTTATGCACACAATCTGCCTTTTATGTGTTTATTTTATCTACTGCAATATTTGCTGAGAGTTTATTTCTTTTTTTTTTTTTTTCGTTATGAGGTAAAGGATATACACATTTCTGCCAGTAAAGCTTTGTTCTGATTCTCTAAATAATTGCAAGGACATGTCCCATGAGGGGGAAAATAGGCAAAGCAGCTGATCATCAGCAAATTCTACCCAAAGCAGGAAAAATGAATTATTTTCTGATCCCGAATATGCTCATAAGAATCCTGAGGTTTGGTGGGTGATGGGACAGCCTCATCAAATCTTGGTTTGTTCTTTGTTCTCTTTTGGAAATGTGATGGGCTCTCATATTTTCCTAAAGCATGAGTAACGCTCTTAATATCTGCTTGCTGTAGGCACGCGTACTGTCTGATAAGTGCCATAAGGATATTATTACAGCCTTCTGACATCACTCACTAAACTCTCATTTCTTTAATCCATATTCGCCTAACAAAGGCATCACTGACCAGATTGTTTCACAGTCTCTGGTTTTTGGTAGAAACTTTAAAGCCACCTGGAATGAAAGTCAAACCAGGACTGCTGAGATGAACTTTGATGCCATCATATTGGAAGACTGAGCATTATACAAATAACAAGACTAATTTAAGGGGGAAATGTCTAAAGTGATACAGCTCCTTTGGTTTCTTTGCAGAACGAATGATAAGAAGCAGATGATTCATACCCCTGACAGAAATATAGAAGCAAGGGGGGACCCATGGCAAATTATTATGGGACAATTCCGATAAATTCTTCTATGTAGAAGCCATTCCTAAAGATCAGTTTCAATTCTTGAAGAAACGCGTCTCGTACATGATACAGGGTGAGACTTTCCTTGATGTGTATAGCAGCCTGTCGCTTCAGTCCCTGAAGTTTTTGGTGCATCTGTGACAATTTCATAGAGGCTTGGTGGTAACTATCTTTAGATATTGATCATAGTCAGTATGATAGCTCATGTGACCAATGGATCCATCATAGAGATCTATATATAACCGATAGGCCACAGATTTAAATCTTGACATGTCCACTCAAACTTTCTCCATTCTGATGCCAATAAAATAAATCCTGATTGGGTAGAGATAAGAGTGAATGGTGTATTGCAAAGTACCATTCGTTATGAGGCAATAGTTGTAAGTGTGAAGACTAGAGAAGCCGTATGAGGGGTCTACTTGAGCACATGAGCTACAACTTAACATATGATGGTTGAGCCTGGGTATAGGTTGGTTGTGTCTATCAATAACAGAGTTTGGTCTGGGCATTCAAGTCTATACATTTAAGGCTGTTTCTAGACATTGTAGGGAATGGTGGGCATGTGAGTAGCTTTGCATGGGCATTCGTGAGGTCATGCCAGGGAATTGCCACTGTAACTTGATATTTGAGCCTGCAACTTGGCATGTGAGACTATATCTGTGCATATGATGACAGTATTGAGCATATAATGGATGTGCCTGGGAATATGGTTGCTTTGCCCCTGCTTACTATCGACTACCCTTAGATGTCATGGCTGTACCTGATTGGTAACTACAATAACATTTTATGTGCTTTAGAAAATGTTTATTAATCTGATAATCGTACACCTATCATCGGTTTTTTCACTCCAACTATACCACTGATGTCATCAGCATTAAATAAGATGCTTCATCACTTCCTGTAAAGTCATTGGGGACAAAGGTCATGAGCTGTAATTTCTTGTGCTGTCATTATGGGTCAAAATATGACATGATGTAATTTCCATTACTGTTTTTACTTTGTTGATTTCCTTGACCAGAACTTATCTTCTTTTGGAAGTATATTTTCTTAGTGCCTTATATATTTATTAAACTGCTATGGTGGTCCCCTAGTCATTAGTCTAGTGATGAAAATGAATGACGAATTAACACACAGAAACTCTGAGGCTGTGAATAACTGCTTCCTTCTACTGAACGTGCCTCAAAGTAGCATAGTACACAGTACATCTCATTTTGACTTTTAGGATAACCACTTATATTGATATCAATTCACCAGAAAGTTAGTGGAAGTGGCATCATATCATTTGAACCCTCCAATGTCGTCACAGGAGTGACTGCATGTCCCATCCTTACACCCAATACAGCCTCATTGTTGTTGCATCAAGCCTAATGGAATGGCACAAAGCGGGAACTAGTCAAGAAAAATAGGTCTTGATGAGGCATATTTTGTTTATGTCCCTTTATGTTTCAATCAATCAAGTGTCTTTTAAAGCATGACTACTCACCCGGGAGGGTCTCAGGGAGCTTGGGGGGAGACTGGACTGCTGATCTGTTGAAGGCAATGTGGTTCAGTTGAAGAGCCAGGTCTTGAGGTCCTTCCTGAATTGAGGCAGTGACGGTGGGGAGGCAGGGTGATCCAGGTCTTTACCGCAAGGTAGGAGAAGGATCTCCCTCCAGCCGTGGTCTTGCGGATACGTGGGACGGTGGCCAGTGCCAGTTGGGTGGAGCGAAGGTCTCTGGTGGGTGCGTGGAATACAAGGCGGTGGTTAAGGTATGCAGGTCCCGCGTCGTGTAGGGCTTTGTAGGTGTGTATGAGGAGCTTGATGGAGATTCTTTTGTTGACTGGGAGCCAGTGAAGGTCTCTCTGGTGGCCGGTGATGTGGCTGTGGCGGGGGATGTTCAGTATGAGTCTGGCGGAGGCGTTCTGAATGTTCTGCTGCTTCTTGAGGAGTTTCTCGGTGAAGCAGGCAGCTGTTGCCTTGATTTTGTTCAGGTTGGATTATTGTATCATCTCTACCTGGACATCAACAAGGGATCCATCCACAAACTGCAACTTGTATAGAATGCAGCAGCAAAACTAGTGATGGATCTTCCTAAATTCCACCCAGTCTCTGCAGCAATTCGTAAATTACATTGTCTTCCTCTAGAAAAGAGAATTCTGTTTAAGGCCCTATGCCTTGTCCATAGGGCTCTTCATAAATCTGGTCCCGAAGATATTAAGAGACTCTTCCAACGGTATGTCCCCACCAAACAGCTGCGGTCTTGCAATACTACTGGCTGGTAGTCCCTATGTTCAGGAGGGCCAGGTGGGGGGGAAGAGCTTTTGCCGTTGCCGCTTCTAAGCTCTGGCACACTCTCCCTCTAACTATCTCTTGTCAAGAGTCGCATCTATCTTTTCGCAAGTCTTTAAAAACATGGCTCTTCGCACTTTAACAGCTAAAAACCATCCCTCTTACTTATGACCGCTGGTTCTATCCCTAGCGCCTTGACGCCTTTGGGCAAAGTTCACGCTCTACAAGACTATCATTCATTCATTCATTCATTCATTCATGCCGGCATAGAGTGCGTTGCCTTAGTTGATTCTGCTGCTGATGAGTGCGTGGGTGACCGTCTTTCTGGACTCGATGGGGATCCACTTGAAGATCTTTCAGAGCAGGCATAGCGTGTGGAAGCAGGATGATGAAAGTGCATTGATCTGGCGGTTCATGGTGAACGATGAGTCCAGGATAATGCCATGGTTTCGTGCGTGGTCTGTGGGTGTGTTCCAAGTTCTGCGGGCCACCAGGAATCATCCCAAGAGGGGGGTGGAGCCCAGAATGAGGACTTCTGTCTTCTCTGAGTTGAGCTTGAGGAAGCTGTTCTACATCCAGGTGGCAGCAGCCTTCATCCCGTCATGGAAGTTGTTCTTTGCGACTTTGGGTTCGTTTATGAGGAGAGAATCAGCTGGGTGTCGGTAATGTAGGAGACGATGTTGAGTCTGTGGTTCCTGACGATGGCTGTGAGCGGGGCCATGTAGATGTTCAAGAGAGTGGGGCTCAGGGAGGAGCCCTGAGGCACTCTGCAGCTGATCTCTGTGGGTTCAGAGTGGAAAGGTGGTAGTCTGACTGTCTGCGTTTGGTGGTAAGGATAAGCAGATCCATTCCAGGGCTTTGTTGTGGAGGCTGGCATCATGGAGTCTTGTGCATAGGGTGCGGTGGGAGACAGTATCGAAGGCAGCTGAGAGATCCAGAAGGATGAGGGCTTCAGTTTCGCCTCAGTCAAGGAGGGTGCGGACATCGTTTGTGGTGACGAGGAGGGTGGTCTTGGTGCTGTGGTTGCTTCGGAAGCCTGATTGGGAGAGGTCCAGGGTTTGGTTTTCATCGATGAACTCGGAAAGTTGGACGTTGATGGCCTTCTTGATGACCATGGCTGGGAAGAGGAGCAGGGAGTAGGGTCGGAGGTTCTTGAGGTCTGTCAGGTTGGCAGAGGGTTTCTTCAGCAAGGGTTGATCTTAGCGTGTTTCCAGTAATCCGGGAGGTGGCAGAGTTGATGGAGCAGGCGATGGCGCTGTAGAGTTCAAGGCGATGGAGGTGCCGACTCTGTTGAAGATGTGGTGCGGGCAGGGCTCTGAAGGTGCTTTGGAGTGGATGCTCTTCATGATCTTGAGGGTGTCATCAGCGGTGAGGAGCGTCCAGCTGAGAAGGGTCTGCTGGGGTCCGGGGTCGTTGGGTGCGGTGGTTGTGGGTATGGTGAGAGGGTCTTGGGTAACAAGGCTGTCGAAGCTGTCGTATATCTCCTTAATCTTACGGTGGAAGAAGGTGCCGAGGTTGCTGCAGAAGTCTTGGGAGGGTGGGATGTCTGCTGTCTCTGTGCTGGGCTTGGCAAATTCTTTGACCAGGGTGAACATTTCTTTGCTATTGAGTGCGCTGGCGTTGAGCCTTTCTTGTAGGGCAGCTTCCTTTGTTGTTCTAATGTGGTGGTGGTGTGCAGTGACAGCGGTTTTGAAGGCTTCTTGGTCTTCCGGGGTCTTGCTGCTCCTCCATCTCTTCTCGAGCTGTCTACAGGTACGTCTGGACTCATTAAGGGTGGGAGAGAACCAGCTGGCTTTCTTGGAGTGCCGCTTGCCTGGGGCTTTCTTGAGGGGAGCCAGTGTGTTGGCGCAGTTAGACATCCATTGGTGGAGATTGTGTGCTGAGGTATTAGCGTCTGTTGATGTCAATGGAGGGGTTTTTCTGAGGGAGGTGGTGAACTGTTCTTCGATGACCTTGTTCCAACTTCTGCGAGGGTAGCGGTGGGCGTAGTGGTGTACGGTGGGTTTGGTGAAGGAGAAGTGGATGTAGTGGTGGTCGGTCCACAGGAGCTTGGAGGTGTGGCTGAAGGCGATTTTGTCGCTGGCGGCGAAGATGGGGTTGAGCGTGTTTCCTGCTGAGTGAGATGGGGAGGTGACCAGTTGTTTGAGTCCGATGGTGTCGAGGTTCTCCAGCAGAGACGAGGTGTTCTTGTCGTTGGAGTTGTCCAGGTGAAAGTTGACGTTGCCTCGGAGGATGTAGTTTGTGGAGGCGAGAGCGTGGGGTGTGATGAAGTTGATGATGGAATCGCTGAAGGGTGGACTGGATCCGGGGGTCTGTAGATGAGGGTGCCGTGGAGGGTGGTGTTCGGGTTCGTCTGGACCTGGAAGTGGCAGTGACGATGTCGGGGGTGGAGGTGAAGTTCATCCAGGTTTCCATGAGGAAGGCAATATTGGGGTAGATGGAGTCGAGTAGCTCCTAGATCTCCACAGCGTGTTTGTGGAGGGAGTGTGTGTTGAGCAGGATGTAGCTAAGGCGGTCGGGTCCGGTATTTGTCGGGCGTGCGGTGGGTGGGGTTGGTGTGGGGTGGCAGGTGATGGTGCAGCTGCAGTTATGGCAGGAAAAAGGGCCCTGGGTGTCATTCGGTGATGCCCGGCGGCAGGCTGTGTGGTGTCAGGTGTTCTGAGCGTGGAGGGTGCTGGCGTCGTAGCCGTGGATGGTCCTAAAACCAGGGTCTGTGGCGCTGGGCGCGGTCCAGGCACAGACCGGAGCAGAATGGCTTGCCTTTGGCATGCCAGCGGCACGGCATGAAGCGGCCGTCATTAAGTAGTGAGAGGGGAAGGGCTGGACAGCTGGGAGGCGAAAATGTGGGAAGCAGGAAATGGCGCTTTAAAGGCTGCGGGGACGAGCAGCGGCAGGGACACAGAGGGAAAAAGGCGCGAAAAGTTAAAAGAGGCAAGAGTGAAAGAAAAGGGACCACAAGTGACAAAAAGCAAAGAAAGATGAAAGGAAGGAAAAAGAGATTAGAAAAGCAGAATGCAGAGACACAGAGGTCAGAGCAGCAGCAGAGCAGAGATGCTCCCTACTAGACCACCAGGGATGAGGCGCAGGCGGGTGCCTGCAGGTGGAGGAGGGCCAAGCACTCAAACTAGCAAGAGTCAGAGTCAGCAGCTACCTGGGCAAAGCTGTAGGGGAAGGGAAGCAGTTCACTGAGAAGGTCACTTGACCTTTTCAGTGAACTGCTTTTAGATGCTGCCTTCATGAAACCTGTTACCAGGGTATTATTAGCCCTGGCTACCACTAACTGATGTCCTTTACTGGTGACTAGGGAAATGATTGCTATTTGAGTCCACTTTTTGTGATATTCACTTCTGTGCATGTCATAAAAATCCAACATCATCTGTGGATGTCATTGCATAACAACTTTGGAGACCACTGCCATTTGCCTCAATTTCTTGACTTCTGAATACGTCTAAAGTGACTTCTTGCAGGGTCTTAATCTTACACAGGAGCTCCTAAAATGAGTACATTTTAGTTCAAAATTATTATGACTTAAGTTATCATATGAGGTGTATGCAGTCTGTTCCTAGACATCTGTCACCATCATGAATTGACAATGTGAAGCTTCATCGGGACAATTTACAAAACAACTGTAAATCTGTAAAAGTACTTCTACGAGCGGGTTCAGTTTTACAGGTTTTTGGAATTCCTACATATTCCCAGTACTCTGCGTGGAAAGCTGTGTCAGCCACTGATTACCAGGCATTCTACGGGAATGTGATGTGACATATTTCCATGTCTCTCATTCCCCCAAATACAGAATTCTATATAGTCTATACTTAAGCACTGGAGAAATAGTGCAATTTTTTTTTCTACATTCCACACATCTTTCCGATTTCCCCTATACTTTACCATTCAGAGATCTCAACCCGACTGCAGAGTCTTCCAGGAAAAAAAGTGTATTAAACTTGTAAAAAATTAGTAAAAACGTTTTTACGTTACATAGTTATGTAAATTAATCATATGTATTTATTTTAAATGTAGAACAAAAAAATGCTACAGAGCTATTAACTTAACTGAAATAAAAATTAAAATTGATTTAAATATATTAAACTAAATTAAACTATTTTTCTCACGTTTAAATGAAAAAACATATGCATACCTG
Organism: Calotriton arnoldi; assembly: GCA_963921515.1. Lineage (NCBI taxonomy): Eukaryota > Metazoa > Chordata > Amphibia > Caudata > Salamandridae > Calotriton > Calotriton arnoldi. Next base: position 729,205 of record CAWUFW010008931.1, read on the forward strand.
AAGTAAAACAATTAATTTGTATTATGCATTAATAATTATTCAAAGTGGTATATACAATTAATTGAAAGTAATTTAAATATATTTTACTAAACTATAATGTTACATATTTTATAATACAAGAAAAGCTTAAGATATATTATATTTAATTAATAAATATGTATTATGTTTATATTTTTTACATGTAATTATATTTATTTCTTCTTTCAACTATTTTAAATAAGTTAAATTAATTTTAAAATTATTTCCTATAGTGTTTTATTTTAAGTCCCTACCTGTTTTTAGTTCTATGGGAGGATCTTGAAGTACCAGTGGTTGGCCTTGTGTGTTGCAGGACTTACTTCAGCTCTGAGCTGGAGCAATTTACTACCGTATTGGCAGTTTTTGAACAGCAATGGTCTTACTCTTTTGTGGGTGGGTACACCTCCCTACCTAAACACCTCTCTCTCCTTATGCCTCCCTAAACCCCTCACCACTAGAAGTATCTATTTCCCATCCTCCAGTCACTACCTTGTCCCTCTCCCATTCACTATTAAAACGTATACTTACGTGTGCAGAAATTCCACAGTTGGTGCGGAAATCTCCACACAGATAAAGATAAGCGAGGCAGAGGTGGAATCTGCGCACATAGGTTTGTGGATAGCATTTTGTAGAATATTTGCAGTACTTTTGTAGCACTACAAAATCTACTACAAAATGCAGTGTGTGAATAGGCCCCATCGTGTTTTTAAAATCCTACTGTTTACAATGTATATTTCAGTTTTTTCTGTTCTTCTGTTGGGCTGGATCTTAAGTAATACACTGTCACTTTCAGACACTTAGTACATCACAACCCCATTCACTGACATTGAATGTCTACTGAACATAATAGGAATTTTCAGAAAATAGTAGCATTGTACATAGACAACAGAGTGAGCATTTTTAGAAAAGGTACCTTTGGAATACTGCCAGACGATGGTCGGTACAGGATAGCCCTCGGCAGAACAGTTCAGTATCACAGCTTTCCCATAAATCCCATCTTGGTCGCTGGGTTGGACTACAAATCTCGGTGGAACTAAAAGTAAAGAGGAAGAATGAATAGAGTATCATGTGTTCATCTTAAAATATTAATTTAGAAGAAGGCCATGCCATAGACAGTTGATCAATGGCCTCAGTTTTAACCAAAAAGGTTGCCAGGTGTACATACTAAAAAGAAACAAAAATCCATCTTTGACAAACATGATATTAACTAGTAAGATGGAGACAGTCATTAGACCATTAGCAAACAAGTGATTTTCTTTGTCATATATTTGGACTCCATAAAATCACCTGTCTTTCATATTAATGTAATAAAGTGTGAAGTTTAAATTCCTCCAGCAACGTTTTGATAAGGTATTAAGCTTTGCTTCATGAAGTTGCAAAACTTGCTATCTTTGCAAAAAACTACCTTAGTGAAATTGACAGCAAAATGTTTTTTTGCACACAATTTTTTAAAACCTCTTTTTGAATTTGGCAAGGTGCATGACGTTTGGAAAAAAACTACACAAAGTTGGTGAAGTCCAAGGCAGCCATATTTGTCTACCCATTAAAATCAATCAATCACAGAATTTGTAGAGCGCACTACTTACCCGCAAGGGTCTCAAGGCGCTGGGGAGAAAAAAAGGGGGGGGGGGGTGGGTGCTGCTACTGGTCGAACAGCCAGGTCTTGAGTAGCCTCCTGAAGGTCAGCAGGTCTTGGGTCTGTCGTAGGCTTAGTGGAAGGATGTTCCAGGTCTTGGCGGCGAGGTGTGAGAAGGATCTGCCGCCGGTGGTTGTTCTTCGAATGCGAGGGACGGTGGCGAGGGAGAGGTCGGCGGAGCGGAGCTGGCGGTTGGGGACGTAGAAGAAGAGTCGTCTGTTGAGGTAGGCTGGGCCAGTCTTGTGGAGTGCCTTGTGTGCGTGGATGAGGAGTTTGAAGGAGATTCTCCTGTCGACGGGGATGTGTTTGATCTTTGGACCATGCCTACTTAGGAAATGGAAAGTGGTCTGAAGCCTGTACATTTATGTTGATGTGGGTTATTGGTAGCAGATTCATTATGAGACCGCCTATCCTTATGTGGCATGTCTTGGTGCCAGTTTTTCAAACACCCATTGAGTCCCATGATACAATGACACTTACTCCTTCCAGATTAGATGAACACAGACAATCCTTACATTACTGCTACCTTACCATGGAAGAGAAGCCAAGGTGCCAAGGGGCACAGTTAGGGTATGTAGACACAAAGATACATACAGTGTAAAGTGTGAGAACAAAAATAGTCCACCAGGCCCATTGGATCGTCTCATTTTAGTGCTTGTTGTTTCATAGGGAGATCCTCTGATTCTCAACTCCGACTGTTGTCCTTAGGTCACACAGATCATCTCTTGCTTGTCATGCTCTAAGCCAACTGATTTGTGGCTTTGTGTTAGGCATTCTAGTGGCATCTGTGGTCTAATACTATATGTTTATGTCTTTAATTATTTTATAGTGAGAATGTGTTAATCAATGACTGCGATTGATAAAGCAGGAGAAAACACATTACCATCCTACTCCTGGGATACTCTTTTAAATTGCGAACCAAATATTACTTTTTATAAAATCTGGTAAAAACTATTTAAACATTTTAAAAATGTAGACCTTGAAATGGGATATGTGCTTGATGATTGCCTTCTGTTATGCTGTAGTTACATTCGTTGCACACTGTTTTTGATGTTGTTTATTGTCCTCAAGACTTTCTACGTTAACTTACCTCTCACAATTAACTGGCTTTGGTGCTCGACCGCCGCAGCGTCATTCCTGGCGATGCAGGTATAATTGCCGTTGTGCATCAGTGAAAGGTTTGAGATTCGTAAAGAGCTGGTGAAGTCAATGTTGTCTATCGTAACCCCCAGGCTTGCCGGGATAGGCCTGCCATCCTTCTGCCAGGTGATGGTGATTGGCAGATCCCCTGAGACCACCACACATGGGATGAAGACACGCTGCCCGATTGAGAACCGCTGAGACTCAAAAGGCTGAATAAATGGTGGAACTGTAAATGAAGAAGAAAACAAGAACTATATTATATTTCTTCATGGTAACATCAGGCTCCATTATACCACTTACTGAAACATTCTTAGAATGGTGCACGGGAGTGTACGGGAAGTCAATTAGTTTGGTCTAGTAGGTGGACCCAAGAACCCATAGAGCACCACAAAATGTATGTTGGGGCTATGGGGTAAGTGAATAGGGTAAGAGTGACTGTGGAACACAGACACAGCTCTGTATCTATGCTCTAATAACAGCAGTTAACGATGAAGGATTAACTATACAATCCTAGCGTCTCATGATTTTATTTTGGCACATTACAAACTACCTTACTGTTAAGTAGACTTCATAGTCGTTCAGCTGGTTAAAGGAATTTATTCAGTATTTAAGTACAACACACCAATGCGCAGGAGCTCAATACAGGTCACTGGCAGGGACCAAATCACCATCAACTGTCAACTGTCAACCGTCAAGAGGGAACCGTCAGCTGGCATTCTAGAATGCCAGCTGATGACATGACAGGCTGGCGCGAGGGCAGGGATGCGCGTGGAAGGGGACGGGAGCCTAAAGGGGACAATAGGGGGAAATAGAACAGTACAACACAACACATCTCCTTCCCCAGGAGAAGAGGAAAAGAAAGACAGTCTGGTGCCAGAAGTGCGGAGAACTTAAGCTGGGCAAAGGTGTGTTAGTCACAAACATAGTCCTTGTACTTGCAAGGTTTTACAACGCTGCAACCATATCTATTGGCACTGCCTGCTTCCATCACGGTTTCTCCAACTGGCTCACACATTTGCTCGTACAGGTTTGTGCTCCCTGCACCCGGTGATTTTGTCCGTGTCACTCGTGATGTGGTCTCCCTCTTTCGCTGTGTCTTCCTCTCGATCTTGTTCTTCCTCTGACTGGTTGGTACTCACCACAGCAGGTGATTCGACTGAATTACTAGTGATGGTGTCTCTGTATTCTCCAATAGATTCAACGGGCTTCCAGTCGGAGCCAGCATTAGATCCATTCGTAATGGGTGAAACAGTTAAACCGTTCTCTTCTCCCTCTGAATCAGATTCTCTGCTAACTAACCAGTCCCAGTCATCTTTCCTACGCGTGTTCTCATGTGCTTCATTGTGCTGTGTTCCAGTAGTGCCCTGTTTACTAGCACATCACCTTTACTGTCACCAGTCTTGGCACATGCGGAAAGTGCTGAAGCGTGCCACACCTTTCCATCGCTGAGGAGAGCCGAGTTACAAAAAACCTTCTCTACCACCAACGGTGAGGTAAACCTACTCTGACCTTTCTCAATCATTCCACTTCTTTTCACCCTTACTCTGTCTCCTACTTTGATGTTGATTTGTTTACATTTATGTTTGGTATTAAACCTCTCCTTACATGCTTCTTGTACTTCTTAGATACTTTCCCTTACCTTGTCCGCAGACCACTCCACTCTCCTTGCTGTCTTTAGCCATCCAACATTGTCTTTAGACAAAGGCGTTCTACCTCTCATAAGTTCGAAAGGGCTGAATTGCGTACTTTCCCCTGGTGTTATCCTATACGCCCAAATCATTTTGTTTACTTCAATCTTCCAACATAGTCCATTGTTGTTGGCTAGTTGTATTGTTCCTTTTATTACTCTGTTAAAACGTACAACAGCACCATTCCCTGCGGGGTGGTACACAGAAGTGGTCTTGTGTTTTATTCCATTTTTTTCCATTGCCCTTTTAAAGCTCACAGAGGTGAACTGGCTGCCGTTGTCGCTGACTATAGTCTTAGGTATTCCTTCCCTCATGAAAATGCTGTCAAGGAATGCAATTATGTCTTGTGTTTCAACTTTGCGGCTTACCTTAATCTCCGGCCACTTAGAGAAGTGATCCACTAAGACCATGATGTACATTTGATCTTCCTGGTACCGTATGGGTCCCATAATATCTATGCCTACTCTCTCCCAGGGCATGCCAGGACAGTCCAACGGTTGCAGAGGGGGTTTAAGTGTGACCTGAGTCTTGTCTGAGTTTTCGCACTGCACACAGTCCCTTACAGTTCTTTCTATCTCTAGATCACACCCCGGCCACCAATACCAACACCTAACCCTGTGTTTGGTTTTGTTGATGCCCAGGTGTCCCTCATGACATATTTCTAAAAGTCTTTTCCTTAGCGTAACTGGAGGTATTACCTTACCATGCCTCAAAATGAGTTCACCTTCAACCGACAACTCATCTCTGAGTTCCCAGTATGGTCTCAATTCGTGTTTTATGCTCTTCTTGCTTGGCCACCCTCCCACAATGAGTTTGAGCACTTCCTGCAGGATCTCATTTTTTTGATACTCACTCCCCCAAACTTCTCTGCGTATGCTGGGGAACTCCTCATTGATACTTGCCACACAACATTCCTCCTCTCTACCCCCTAGGTTGCCATAGTCCGGAAGGGGTAGTCTACTTAGGAAGTCCGCTACCACATTCTTGGCACCAGGCAGGTACTGAGTGTCGTAATTGTAATCTAGCAGTCTCATGGATAAAAGTGCTAGTCTTGGTGACGCGTTATACAAACCTTTAACAGTGAGTACCTTTGTGAGTGGTTTGTGGTCACACCGTAAAGTTACCTTCTTCCCCCAAATGTATTGGCGGAAGTATTCCAGTCCCCACACACAAGCCAATGCTTCCCGCTCGATAACCGAGTATCTCTCCTCAGTAGGAGTTAGTGAGCGGGATGCGAATGCAATGGTAACTTCCTTCCCCTCGCTTTCCGCTTGGGTAAGGACTGCTCCAATTCCTTTTCCGCTCGCATCCGTGGTCACAATACTGTTAAGACTTGTGTCAAATCCTTGCAGGGGAGGTGCCATACAGATTTCTTGTTTTAGAGCATCAAAGCTCTCGTTGCAAGCTTGAGACCACTCAAACTTGTTTCTTGACTTTAAAAGTTGCCTTATACTATGTGTTTTCGCAGAAAAGTTTCTCACGAACTTTGAATAGAATTCCGCCAGACCTAAAAATGCTCCTACTTCCTCCTTGTTTTGTGGAACCGGAGCATCCCGGATGGCCTTGATCAATTCTTTCTTGGGCTTTATTCCTTCAGGTGTGATTTCATGTCCCAAGTACGTGACAATTTTTTCTGCAAACTTGCATTTCTTGTACTCTGCCGTCATGCCACACCTTTCCAAGATATTAAGGACATGCACTAATCTGTGATCGTGGTCCTCTTGGTCTTTTCCCATTACAAGGATGTCATCCTGAAAGATGAGCACTTTTTTTTTACCCCTTTCAAAAGTTCATGCATCAGTCTTTGGAATAACGCCGCTGCTGAAGCTAACCCAAAGGGTACTCTCTTAAACCTGTAACACCCAAATGGTGAAATGAAGGTGGTGAGGTGCCTGCTTTCAGGGTGCAGAGGGACCTGGTGGTAGGCTGCGGCGAGATCTATTGTAGAGAACATTTTCATGTCTTTTGTCAGGGAGAGCATCTCGTTAATTTTGGGGAGGGGGTACTGGTCAACTAGGATATTTTTGTTGAGGTCTCGTAAGTCTATGCATAACCTCAACTTCCCGTTGGGCTTGCGTGCGACAACCAAGGGTGCGACCCACTCAGATGATTCCGTGGGTTCTATGATGTCTGCATCTAGCAAATCAACAATTTGTGCTTTGACCTCCTCCCTGATAGTGAAAGGAATGCGTCTTACCTTGTGTATGCTAGGAACAGCATTCTCCTTAAGCCTGATTTTATGTTGAAATCCTTTCAACTTTCCTATGATGCCACTGAAGACTTTTTTATACCTGTCCAAAATGGGGGGCCCGGATACCCTGTCCTGTTGCGTAACCAGTACGGGTTCAGAGCTGTTGGGATTCAGGGTAATACCTAATTTTCCTTGGTCTTTCCATCCTAGAACAGAGGGACCCGTGGCAGAGATGTACAGTTTGCTTATAGTTGCTCTGTCCTTAAATGCAAACTTAAGTTCCCTGCAGCCTACTAGCTCTATTGGTTCCCCCGTGAATGTTCTGAGTGTGATATCTGGTTTTTCCATGCCTTGGCCTAATGTTTGTTGGAATTTCTCCTTCCATACCTTTCTGTTGATAATAGTACAGGGTGATCCTGAGTCAGCAACTATCTCAATGCTCACCCCCCCAATGGCAACCCTGCATATAGGTTTCTTCTTGTTACTTCTTTCTTGTGCATCATTTTCCGTTGCATCTGTTACGTTAAGTACACATAAGTTGTACTCTGATTCATCAGATGAATCCTGCTCCTGTTCCTCATTATCCTCAACCAACTTAACTTTTGCTTTCACTTTCCTCTGACACGCATTTTGAAAGTGTCCTACTAGTCCGCATTGTGTACATTTATTGTTCCGTGCGGGACATCTCCAGTCGTTAGCCAAATGTCTGTTGCTATTACAATGATAGCATTTAATTTGCGCCGATGTTTTTACTCCCCATTTATACCCAGTTTCTTCTGTGACTCTGCTTTTATAAACCATATTCTTCTTTTTGCTCCCACTTATTTTCGCTACTACACTGGGTTCCTCAGGTTTGGTTTTGTTTTCATTTATCACCGCTTTGGCACACCTTCCAGTAATTTCTGCCCTTTTACTATCTCAATCACTTCTTGCAGTGGTTTCTCACCTTTGGCCCACAATGCGTCCTGTATATTCGGGTTCGCCGCACACATCACAATTTGATCTCTTATGAAATCATCGTGCATATTCTCAAATTTGCATGTGAGTGCTAAGTTCTTAAGTGCAGAAACATAATCCTCTATACACTCCTCTTTGCCCTGTTTCCGTCTGTAAAATTTATAGCTGTTGACTGCCAAGCAGACGGTGGGTTTGTAATAACAATCCAAATCATCCATGGCATTAGTGTAAACATCACCTTGTTCACCTACTCTCACCTTCTTGTTAATGCTGTTATAAACCTTGACTCCACCAGCCCCCAAACAATGCATAAGTATTTTTTTCTTCTCGTCTGCCGTAAGTTGTTTTTCTTCATCATCAAATGTGGAGATATAGTTGTTAAAGTACTCCCGCCATTCTTCCCATTTTATTTGTGGTACACCAGAACCTGCCAAAAATGCTTGCGGGGGCTGTAAATTGTATCTGTTTCCAGAAGCCATGTTGATCTCTATCTACCACCACAACCGTTAAGTGAACTTCTGCTAGAAAACTAAACGCTAAATGCTTATCAATAAATCTGTGTCTCTTAGGTGAGGAGTGAGGTGCTCTAGCATAGCTCCATTAAATTACTCTTATACCCCTACAGCAAGCCTTTGCAGGAATATCGCCACCAATATGCTTATTAAATCCTCACTTGTAATAGTCTGACGCTTCACTTGCCATCAGCAGCAGCTTCCCGAATAATATTTCCTCATCAACAGTCGTGAAGAATGTTCCGGTCCAATTACCTTTCAAAAGCACTGTCTACTTTTTTTTTTTAGGTCTCGCCCTGAGCCAGCGCTTGCGCTGGCTCAGGGCGAGACATTTAGTCAGTGGGCTTTCAGAAATGCGACCACAGCTTTTTGTGTGGCATTCTGCGCGCGGTTACGCGCACAGGCACGAGCGCCATCGGGCTTTCCTCTCGCTCTCCCGCGCGCGCCTCGCTCTGCCTCTCTGTCTTGCTCGCCCCTCCCCCTCCCCCACCAGAGCTGCCATCTGGCTTTCTCTGCACGCACCACTCGGGTGCTTGTTTTCTTTCACTTTCGCGGCCCCGCGGCCGCGTCACTTTTGCCGCCGCGCGGCCAATGCTTGTTTTTTAAGTTTCAGCAATTAATTGTACGAGTACGACTCTTCAATTTGGCGTGCCTGAATAATAAAATGCTGTATGGCGATTGTTTTTTTCTAAAACGTTCTGGACAACTTAGATTATCTGGGTAGTCATACGAAAACTGTAATGCCAAAATAATGTATTTTTGCCAATCAATACATTTTCAGGGTTTGACCATTAATGAGTGCTGTTTTGTCGGGGACGGTAGAGCGGACAGACCACAGTAGTAAGGCATGCTTTTTGCTGTTGCTGGTCTGTGCATTAGTTCCTACGCTTAAGCTATCGCCATAAGAATGCATTTTGGGCGCGCATTCAGTATTTGTGCTTGTTCAGCAGGGGCATCTTAACGGGCTCCAATGCTGCAGCATGTAGAACTGATGCATGAGCTAACATTTTCAAGATGGACATATAGAAAGATCGCATAAAGAATGACCATTTCCCTTAAATATGCATGCCGTCGGCGTCTCTGTTTAACGGGGGTGGGGGCGGTGTTAATATCCGGCACCGACATTTCATCACGATGCTCAAATGACACCTTGAAAACAACACAAACAATTGGGCACAAAAATAGTGCGCATGATAAAGTAACTCAAACATTAACCTGCAAGATTCTTCTTTATGGCTTTGTGGAGTAACTTGCTGTGGTTTTGCATGTTTGAGCGATTTTAGATTATTCACGAATTAGTTGAAGGGGCTCCTCTTCACCTAATTTAGTTGACTTTTTGGTATGTCTCCTGTCAGTACTTGATGTAAAATTTAAATGTTCATTGTCTGAGGAGCAAGGCTGTCTGTTGTCTCAAGCAAGCTCAGTGTTATATAAACATGTAGGTACCCTCTTAAGTGTACCAGAAATAGCGAGAATTCCTCCACAATATTAAGTTCCATAAGGCTATTGAATCATGTTAAGTCCTGAAAGTATCTTGTGCCTCCCGTCCTAGCTAATTATAAAGGATTTCTGTGAGTGCAAATCAAGGGATAGTGTGGGAGTTGGGCATTGGATTTGTCGGAGAAGAGTCTAATTAGCAATGTTCCCTGACATTCTGTAGCCTAACCTAGGATGCTATCTAAGCTTGTCAGTGCCACATCTCTGTTAAGGGAATTTGCCCTACTGTGGCAGAGCTTCCATGGTAACGTAAGTTAATTTTCTGTTTTTCAGTTAAAACCGATAAAACGGCACTGAAGGTAATATTTGCTTTTCTGTAGAATCAGAAAAACACTGAATTTAGATGCACTACTACTGTTTTGGTGTCTGCTGGTGCCAAACAGTACAAGCATTGGCATAGCCAATAGGTCTCGCTTTGGGACCTTATAAGTATTTAGTTATGCAGCACAATATCCTTGGTGCAACAACATCAACTGTTGCATGGCTAAACACTTATAAGGTCCCAAAGGCGAGACCTATTGGCTATGCCAATGCTTGTTTTAAATGGCCTCACGCACGTTTCCTGCGCGTCGTAACGAAAGCTAGAGGGCTGAATTCCTCCTTTCAAGATGGCGCCTCACTACGTGCTACGTCAGCACGACCCTCCGCCTGCAAGTGCGCCACAGTTTGGGAGGAGAATGTTCACTTTTTGAATCCCCGAATATCTGCTCCTCACTGTAAGCGCCCAGTCTCTCACTTTCTTTTACATGCGTTCGCCAGCTTCCTGATGCGAAATGCTCCTGTTGAAAGTTCCGAGGACCGGAGCAATCAATCACTATTTATTTTTCTTCCGTTGCTCACAATGACATTTTATCGTTCTTTCATTAAAAATCTTCTCACTTGCGCTCTCCAATATTTCTTCCTACCGCTTCCAAGATGCTTGTAGCTCCGTAGAAATGTAGCGTGTCTAGACTCCGATTTTCCGGCTTCTGAAACCGCTTTATAATGCTCCAAGTTCTTCTTTTTATTCTTCTTTTCTTTTTCCTTCACGTGGGTTCTCTGGTGTGTTGTAAGGTTCAGCTCGTCGCCATAATTGTTAAGTAGACTTCATAGTCGTTCAGCTGGTTAAAGGAATTTATTCAGTATTTAAGTACAACACACCAATGCGCAGGAGCTCAATACAGGTCACTGGCAGGGTCCAAATCACCATCAACTGTCAACTGTCAACCGTCAAGAGGGAACCGTCAGCTGGCATTCTAGAATGCCAGCTGATGACATGACAGGCTGCCGCGAGGGCAGGGACGCGCGTGGAAGGGGACGGGAGCCTAAAGGGGACAAAAGGGGGATATAGAACAGTACAACACAACACTTACAATCATAATAGTCAATCAAGTTGTGTTTCTAGTTTATATCTTTGTTAGAACTTTACAAGGGCATAAGTGCATCACAGATTATGTACCTGAGATAACCTTGAGAGAGAGTCATTGTTAGCTCTGCACACTCTTCCAACAAATTTGACTAATTTCAAACCATCTCTGCGCAGATATGATCTGGACTCGTGGTTATATATGGGATTAATTACCCACAAATACACATTGTAATGAAAATGCAGGTCGACAATGAGTTTTTTGACCAAAGAGAGACAATAGGAAAGAGACCTATTTCATATATGAGGTCACAATACTCCAAAGTTCAGAATGCTTTTAGCATATGACAGGGGACATTTATTTCTTATTATACATGGCCGTGCCATTAAAGATGCCAACTATAACCTATTAGTAAATCTTTCATTTCTTGATCTGTATGTTGGAGATGTCAAAATAAATGTGACATCTGAATTGTGAACACAGAGTTTTGTTTATAATTTGGCAGATGGGTTGTTACTCCATCACAAACGTGACGGTTGTGACAGATATCCTGTCCGCCTTATTCCAGGTTCCATGGGATGTAATGGGTAGGCCTATAGACACATGAATATGCAGCTTGTAATATGTTGCAAACATAGGTTGCTCTGTATCACTCTTAAAACTTGCATTATAGTTTAGGATGGGTGGTAAGGTGCAGATAAATTCAAATCCTCTGTCCTGAACTCCAGCAGTGTAGGTAGTAAATAAAAACGCTACCATAGAGGTCTTCTTATCTGTTAACACTGAATTTTCTTGGAAAGGCTGAAAAGTAAGACTGTCCTTTAATTGCTTAAGTGGTAGTCGGTGCACTCAGCAGGAATTCGCTTTCTATACTAGGCTATGATGCCTCCTCTTGCAGCAGGTACTGTGATGACACAAATAGACTTTAATAAGATAATTAGATATATGTTTTTATACAATTATAGCAGACTTCCATGCAACATAGAACTACACTAGGCTACCTGGTGAAAATAAGTGTGAATAGATCTATTGGATATCTCAAATGTAGGTCAAGCAGAGAAAGATGAGAAGAAAGAGCCTAAAAGCTTATAGATTTTAAAGAATACATCACCCCTACACTATGTCCCTTTCAGTCAGCAGACTGCTGCACTGCTGCTGTGCTGCAGAACCAAGCCTTCCGTAAAAATGTCACTTAACTATTCGTGTTGATGTCATTCGTTTTGTGGTTTATGAGACAAGGGCTATTTTGTGATCCATCTATTTAAAATTTCTGCTTGGAAAGCCAATTTGACTCCACTCATATTGAAAGTCTTCTAGCAAGAGATCTTCACTCCACCCTTCAAAGTGAACATGTGCAATAGTCAAGAAGAGGGGAGGGTAGATAGCATGGGAGCGTTGGGACTGTATGGACCAGTCCAAACTTGGTTATTCTCATGAGGAGGTATTTGGCAAACAAAGCAATAGCACTGCCCCGCAAGACTCCATTAGCTAGTGCTAGCACGCGCTGCAGGGATGGATTTGACATGGAGCTGGACTATCTAGTTACTAGTGGTTGGGGTTGGGAGGTGGAGAGAGGGATCTGAGCACTAAATATGACATCTGTAATTTTGGAACACAAAGCACATTGAGGGAACTTTGGCATTATCACAGCCCTCTGAAGGGTAATAGAAATGTGTAGCACTTGGGCCACATAGCAATAGCATGATTTTTCCCTTTTGGAAACCCAGCCTTGACTTGCACTTCAGAATTTGTTTGGAACATCGAAGAAAGAGCCTCATCCCTTCTGCACATGTTGCTTACACCTGTTTTGCAAACTCTGTCAGGATAAGTGCCTGGTCTAGGAGTCTAATTCAAGCAGACGTGTTCTTGGAAGCAGCAAAGATCCTCGAGTGAGAGGCTTGTGCTCACCACATTAAACCTTGGACCAAGCAAATTGTCTGCGAAAAATATGTCAGGTCTTTGTCGAAAGTAGCACAAAGGGGAAAATATGATGGATTAGAAGGTGGCCCCAAATGATTGTCAGTGGCTGAGATTAATTGAAGCAATCCATCCACCACCTTGTTTGTTGCAGTTGATACTCTAAGTGTGAATGGGTATGCCCAGAAGAGGGTTCTGTGCTCACTGTGCCACAAGGCTCAAGCTACACCTCAGTGACAAGGCCCAAGTAGATCGAAACCAGTATGGGGTTGCTTTTGTTCCCATTTGTAGAGGACCTGTCCTAACAGTTTTTGTCTGGACTGTTTCTATTTGAGCAAGATCAAAACTGGTTTGCATATGGCAAGTTTCTTTCTATAGTGGCATAGTGAGGAAAAAATGATGGACAGTAATGTGGCCCGAGTGATTGCCATGGCTGAGATTAATTCCAGCAATCCAATGCTCCACCTTGTTTTTTGCAGTTGATGCTCTAAACGTGACTGGTATGCCCAGATGTATATCCGAGGCTCACTGTGCCACAAGACTCAAGCTATACCTTACTGATGATGCCTAGGTAGGCTGATAATGGTCTGGGGTCACTTGTATTCCCCTCTGGGGCTAGGGACCAGGACAAGTAGTTCAGGTTGGACTGTTCCTATTGGAACGGGACTAAGCAATCCATCTATCACCGTGTTGTTTGGTATCTGGGATTAAAATAGGCCAAACAGAGTTCCTTTCCTGTCCCAACCCCAGCCACTGCTATGTGGTTAGGGGTGCTTTACACACCAGGCCTTTGTAAAAGACTGCCACAAACCCCTTGTGTTTGTTTTTGGACCCTGTTCCACATTCAAGGTACACATGTGACCCCCCAACAGCACACGAAAAGCTCAACGAGGAGAAAATATTATAGATGCTCTTGTTACTCATGCAGTAGGGACACACCAAAAAAAGGAGCGCCTTCCACATACTCCTGCAAATCCCACACCACAGTGAAACCCAGGAAGATCAATGCTTTCAAGATACCCATGGGAGCTGTTGAATATTGAGACAAGAAGAGGGGAATGGTTTCAGATATCCCTGTGACCCACTCAGTGTTGAAGGAGGAAGTGACCCCTGTGGCACACTCCGTGTTGGAGAATGATGATTTGAGCTACGTCTGTACTCCTCTGAGCATAATAAGACCCGGTGAGGGGAATCCTTTTCAGATACCCTGGTGATCCCAAGAGAAAGTTATCCTCTGGGGTGGTATTTCTTTCCAACTAACCTGTAATTACTGACCACAGTGAGATACTTGAAAGGATACTTTTTGACACCCTGGATATTGTTGCTCTGGCAGTGCATTACTATACACCTTTTTATTTTACCCCGTGTCACATGAATCTACTATGTAGATACCCAGCAATCTGGAAAGGATCCTGCCCTCCTGGGCCATCTCTGGTTAATAGCCCTTTCTCCCCTTCCTCTTTGGTGTGGATAGATCAGGTTTAGCCAGTGAGGATGTCAGACTTCTCCTGTTTATACCCCTTCAAAGCCAATAAACACATTTTCATTACCTTCTTCATGGTTTGGTACCAGAATATTATGGACTACATCTCATCCGACAAGAAGATTGTATCCTTAAAATTATTACAAAAATATCAGCCAGTTGGAGTTCATAATAGAAAGTCCACACCTAAAATAATAATATTTTTGGAGCACATATTTAGGACACAATATTTATGCCAGCCAATTTTTTTTATAAAGTATTGTATAATTCAGCTCCTGGAATGGCTCTTTTCTTGCATTGCTCTCACACGGCTGATACACTCCTTCCTGTTTCTCACAGGTGTTGTGGCATGTAGGGGTGTGCAAAATGTGCTGCACTTCATAAACCTCAGCAAGATGTACAAAGAGAAAAAAGTATGGAGGGATCAATCGCTCATTTATTTTCGTCACAGGCACCGTAAATTACCCGGACGTTAACATTATTTTGTAAATATAAATATAAATAATTTCACTAGCTACACATATCATTCAGCGGGACTCTGATACCTAAAATAAATACACATGAATTAAACATCAAATGAACGATACATAAGACATAGACAAATATACAATAATCAAACATAAATCATGATCAAAACCACAATACATACACACAGTTCAATACAACATAAGAAAACCCTAATTATCACATATATTGATGTACACTCCTCAGTCCGAGTGATACATTCCGAGGTAATCCTCTGCGCACAAGAGGTATTACACCTCTCTCTCAATTCATTAATGTGCGCCTATAATCAAAAAGCCAGATGAAAAATTAATGATGGGACTCCTCATATATCTGTCGACGCGGTCGCGTTTCAGCCCACAATTGCTTTCGGCTTCCTCAGGACAAGGGTACATAAATCTACAATAGTAATCAAAGTTTTAAATTACATAAATATACATATATTCTACCGATCTATTTCTATCCCTTATTTGCCCATACAGTGCTCAGTAAAAATAGTCTTACGACTAACACGTGAAAATGTACTCTCCCATATGTGTTCTAGTGGTGAGGAATTAGTGTGTAAATTCCCAAACAATCCTCTAATAACACCCTTTCTCAGTGTATATTAAATACATGTCACTGTGCCTGTGCTCACCCCCAAACAAACACCAATTAAACACCTGCTCTCAAGAAAATACCTGGAATCTATTCCAAGCTATCAGAGATCGAAACAAATCCTTTTCATCGGGGGAACTCGCTTCCCACACAACATGGTTCCAAACTTCATATGGAAACCTATTCGAGTAGTAAGGAGGCCAATCTAGATTAAATAGGCATACTACCAATACAACACATTCTTCTCTCCTACTCCAGGCAAGCATACCAAAAGTTAAAAATTACCTTCAATATTTTGCTGCTTTACAAACAAAAGTAACCCTCCGGTCACTGGCCAATCCTTCGCCTCACTCCCTAGATCAAACATATACCAAAATTATACTCGCGTCATACACAATAACAATACTCCTACTCACAACGTCTCTAAAGCACCGGTTCTCAACTATATTTACTTACCGCCCGAAGTCTCCCGTCCAAAAGTACGGTCCTCACTGTTCGCGCCACACCAGTACGGAACAAACGCTCTACCAGCTGTGAGTGGTTTTCTACGCGCGTAATCACGTCATACGCCGCCAGCCGGCAACATAGCCAAAAGACTATCGGGAGACTTGTGTGTCGTTACAAATGAATCTAAATAACTCTCTCAAGCAATAAACCTACTCTAAAATTCTGTCGTGGTTCCCCAACACATACATTCGCATAAGATTCTATTCTATACCCACTGGTATAACTACGAGTGTGCGTGCCCCCTAGATCATATAATACGGGGCTACCATCATATAATCCAAGATACACAAATACATCGATGCCCTTCCTACGTTATCTGTATATTAATGCAGAAAATTCACTCTCCAGCCGGGGTTACTACTGCACTGTATGTTCAAACAATGGGCTTACAATCTAACCAGCAGTCTATATACACAATGTCTCTCATTTATACACCCTACCTATATTCAAAAAGCATCATTTCTTTGTTACAACTCCATCATAGTAAATCTCTGGGAATACATAATTATTACATACAGTATCAGATAAATACATTTGACACACATCACTGTTGAAATACATTTTCTTTTAAATCAATGCCCATAATTCATCACGGTCATTGAGGCCCTCTGTGGCTGTATGATATCTTTCTATGAGACGTGCTTCTGTACGGTTCAGCCTCATTTCTAATTCTCCTCTGTTGCATGCCTTTATTACCACCAGTACAGACCATACAAGGTCATCCTCAGTGTGCCCACAATCAATATAGTGTTGCACCAATGGTGCTCCTTGAATTCTGCATCTTATGCGTGATTTATGTTGCAGGACTCGCATTTTAACTGCCTGAGTTGTTTGTCCAATATATGACTTCCCACAGGGACAAGTAATTACATACACCACATTTTTGGTGTTACAATTCGAAAAAGTCTGCATCGTATGCCTCTTATTGTTAATCAAGATAAATTTAGAGTTATTCGTGCATCTGCACGCAACACAGTTATTGCAACGGTAGTGTCCTACCAGTGTAGGTAAACCTAATAGACCTCTTGTGTCTTTTTTAATCACAGGTTCCCTTATTGCTCTTACCAAGTGTTGTCTCAGATTTTTACCTTTTCTAAACGAAAAGAGCGGTTTAGGCATATTCAGATGTTCAATCAGTCTCCAGTTTCTCACAATAATCTGTTTAACTTTATTGGCTTTAGGGTTAAACGTGAGGACACATGTCATTTGTTGTACTTCCTCTTTTATTTTAGGAGTTAGCAGACTTTCCCTTGGTGTATACCAAGCCCTTTTAAGAGCTGATCTAACCAATTTCTTCGGGTACCCCCTCGCACAGAGTTTATTTTGTAGGCTTTCCGCATTTTCAAAATAATCCTCCTTGTTAGAACAATTGCGACGTATCCTTAAAAATTGCCCATAAGGCAGATTTTCCTTAAGACTTCTAGGGTGCCCAGACGTAAATTGTAAAAGCGTGTTCCTATCTGTGGGTTTATTATATAGACTCACTTCCAACTCACCGTCTTTGTCAAAAATCCATACGTCCAGGAAATTAATCCGGACATTACTTACAGACATAGTGAACTTCAAATCTGGAGTACGTGAGTTCAACCACATGTGGAACCTTTCTAGCTCTTCTTTATTTCCATTCCATATAAGGAATATGTCGTCAATGAAGCGCAACCATTTATTCAGTGTTGTTTCGAAATGGTGCCGCCTCACCGAAGACATATTGTCTTTCAAAGTTATCCATCACCAGGTTCGCTATCTCTGGGGCGAAGCAACAACCCATTGCCACGCCCTTTATTTGTAAAAACAACTCACTTTTAAAAGAAAAAAAGTTATTTTTCAAACAGATTTTTGCCAACTCTAATATAAACTCTGTAGGAACCTGGTGTGGTCTTACTCTTTGCTCCAGGACCAATTCCATAACCAATAAAGCCTCATCTTGAGGAATGTTAGTATATAAACTCTCGATGTCCAAGGAGACCAACAATTGTCGGTCTCCATCGAACACCGAGTGTTCTACTTTAAAAATAAGGTCCATGGTATCTCTCACGTATGCCTGAGTGGCACTCACAAATGGTTTCAAAAAGGTATCTATATACTTCGCCAAAGGTTCAAGTATCGAACCACAGGCAGCAATAATGGGACGCCCTGGTGGATTTTGGGCATCTTTATGTACTTTAGGCAGTACATATATTGTTGGCACTTTTTGCATAGTAAAATTTAAATAATCATATTCTTTTTTGCATAAATAGCCACAATCCCTTGCTTCAGTAGTCAAATACAAAATTTTAGCTTTAAGGAGTGATGTAGGGCTGTCAACAGATTCTACGATAGTGTGTGAGGTTATTGAGTTGTTTTAAAATCTCTTTATCATATTCATCACTATCCCATAAGACAATTCCCCCTCCCTTGTCGGCAGGTTTTATTACCGTTAAGGGATTACTTGCTAAACTTTTAAGGGCTGTCTGTTCTTGCTTAGTAAAGTTAGACTTAAATGATAGATGTTTCTCATTAAGTTTGTCTATTTCCCGTAGAATTTGATTTTCAAACAATATGATCTCATCTGGCATAGTCGCACTATCAGGACAAAAGGATGATTTTTTCTTGAGACCACTCACATTTAACTCTTGTGTCTCAGTTTGATTCGAAAAAAGGCTTTTAACCTAATCTTTCGTAAAAATTGTAGTACTTCAGTTTTTGTATCGACTGGATCTTGTACCACCAAAGGAACAAAGGATAAACCTTTTTGTAAAACTTTTATTTCCCATGGGTTAAGTGGATGCTTTGACAAATTATATATAGGCATTAGTTCATCACTGAGTTGATTAGTGGTGTCAATATAGGAAACTACCGTCTGTACACTTTCTGCCGTGTTCGGAAGAAGTTCTGCTCTTGTGGCGGTTGGTGGATCGGAGTCCTCCATCCCCCTCTGAATCCTCTGTCCCTGCGGCCCCCTCTGTCTAAAAAAGGTGGAGGGGCACTTGGATATTGATAGAATGATTGGTATGGTTGGTAATATGACCCCGCTCCTTGATCTGAGTCAGATGATGAATCTGAAAATGTCAAGAACCTAGTTCGCGATCTCCCTTTATATTGTAAGTTAAGGGAACTTGGATTATTATTCTTAAAGAAATCTTCCTTTAAGTACGGGTACACCTGATCTTGTTTAAAATTTTTAATGTCCCTACTTAGTTTAGATGTTTTCAAACTAACCGTATGGGTTTTGAAATCAGTCAGGGTTTTATTAATACTCTCCAGTAATGCTTTTGCATCCACAATCGCAGAATCGCTCTCTATTTCTTCCTCCAACTTCTTTATTTCTTTTAGTTCTTCCTCACTAATTCGTAACGCGGTGTTAATGGAAAGAACAATCCAATCTCGTGTGCACTTTGTCCCTACTCCACTAAAATCTACTAAGTATGGTTTATCATTTATAAAAATAACCGGAATATTTTTAACCTGAAGCCCTACCGGTATGGTATTGGTCTTAAGGTATTCCAGTAGGACTTGTGCATGCAATTGTGTCCTTGTATTTTTCTTCCTTAGTTGAATTAGTCTTTCTCCTTTATCTGAGTTAACAATCCTCTCTCCCGCGGTCTCTCCCCCTAACAGAGAGGGGATCTGTTTCAATCTATTTATTTCTTCTTCAGTATAGCTCACCATGTGGGATACAGACATATTCTCTTTTCATAAGAACATAAGTGTCTCTAATAAAAACTACTATGAGCATTACAGATACGGTAGAAAAATAATTATCTAATTTCCACACAAAATAAAATAAGTCCAAAGACCTCCCCGAACATGATATGTGTACCTATCACGATCAACTTTTTTTGTTCGAGGCCCAAAATATATTAGGACATGCAACTATTCTTAATACCTTCACACTTGACAAAGTGTAAAGAACAATATACAACTAGGGGGTATGCCCAAATGACCCTCCTATACCTGGGCATAAAACATCAGCAAGATGTACAAAGAAAAAGAGTATGGAGGGATCAATCGCTCATTTATTTTCGTCACAGGCACCGTCAATTACCCGGACGTTAACATTATTTTGTAAATATAAATATAAATAATTTCACTAGCTACACATATCATTCAGCGGGACTCTGATACCTAAAATGAATACACATGAATTAAACATCAAATGAACTATACATAAGACATAGACAAATATACAATAATCAAACATAAATCATGATCAAAACAACAATACATACACACAGTTCAATACAACATAAGAAAACCCTAATTATTACATATATTAATGTACACTCCTCAGTCCGAGTGATACATTCCGAGGTAATCCTCTACGCACAAGAGGTATCACACCTCTCTCTCATTCACTAATGTGCGCCTATAATCAAAAAGCCAGATGAAAATTAAATGATGGGACTCCTCATATATCTGTCGACGCGGTCGCGTTTCAGCCCACAATTGCTTTCGGCTTCCTCAGGACAAGGGTACATAAATCTACAATAGTAATCAAAGTTTTAAATTACATAAATATACATATATTCTACCGATCTAGTTCTATCCCTTATTTGCCCATACAGTGCTCAGTAAAAGTAGTCTTACGACTAACACGTGAAAATGTACTCTCCCATAGGTGATCTAATGGTGAGGAATTAGTGTGTAAATTCCCAACAATTCCTCTAATAACACCCTTTCTCAGTGTATATTAAATACATGTCACTGTGCCTGTGCTCACCCCCAAACAAACACCAATTAAACACCTGCTCTCAAGAAAATACCTGGAGTCTATTCCAAGCTATCAGAGATCGAAACAAATCCTTTTCATCGGGGGAACAAGCTTCCCACACAAGCATGGTTCCAAACTTCATATGGAAACCTATTAGAGTAGCAAGGAGGCCAATCTAGATTAAATAGGCATACTACTACTACAACACATTCTTCTCTCCTAATACAGACAAGCATACCAAAAGTTAAAAATTACCTTCAATATTTTGCTGCTTTAAAAACAGAAGTAACCCTCCGGTCACTGGCCATTCCTTCGCCTCACTCCCTAGATCAAACATATACCAAAATTATACTCGCGTCATACACAATGACAATACTCCTACTCACAACGTTTCTAAAGCACCGGTTCCCAACTATATTTACTTACCGCCCGGAGTCTCCCGTCCAAAAGTACGGTCCTCACTGTTCGCGCCACACCAGTACGGAACAAACGCTCTACCAGCTGTGAGTGATTTTGTACGCGCGTAATCACGTCATACGCCGCCAGCCGGCAACATAGACAAAAGACTATCGGGAGACTTATGTATAGTTTCAAATGAATCTAAATAACTCTCTCAAGCAATAAGCCTACTCTAAAATTCTGTCATAGTTCCCCAACACTTACATTCGCATAAGATTCTATTCTATACCCACTGGTATAACTACGAGTGTGCGTGCCCCCTAGATCATATAATACGGGGCTACCATCATATAATCCAAGATACACAAATTGCATCGGTGCCCTTCCTACACTATCTGTATATTAATGCAGGAAATTCACTCTCCAAACGGGGTTACTACTGCACTGTATGTTCAAACAATGGGCTTACAATCTAACCAGCAGTCTATATACACAATGTCTCTCATTTATACACCCTACCTATATTCAAAGAACATCATTTCCTTGTTACAAACTCCATCATAGTAAATCTCTGGGCATACATAATTATTACATATAGTATCAGATAAATACATTTGACACACATCACTGTTGGAATACATTTTCTTTTAAATCAATGCCCATAATTCATCACGGTCATTGAGGCCCTCTGTGGCTGTATGATATCTTTCTATGAGACGTGCTTCTGTACGGTTCAGCCTCATTTCTAATTCTCCTCTGTTGCATGCCTTTATTACCACCAGTACAGACCATACAAGGTCATCCTCAGTGTGCCCACACTCAATATAGTGCTGCACCAATGGTGCTCCTTGAATTCTGCATCTTATGCGTGATTTATGTTGCAGGACTCGCATTTTAACTGCCTGAGTTGTTTGTCCAATATATGACTTCCCACAGGGACAAGTAATTACATACACCACATTTTTGGTGTTACAATTCGAAAAAGTCTGCATCATATGCCTCTTATTGTTAATCAAGATAAATTTAGAGTTATTCGTGCATCTGCACGCAACACAGTTATTGCAACGGTAGTGTCCTACCAGTGTAGGTAAACCTAATAGACCTCTTGTGTCTTTTTTAATCACAGGTTCCCTTATTGCTCTTACCAAGTGTTGTCTCAGATTTTTACCTTTTCTAAACGAAAAGAGCGGTTTAGGCATATTCAGATGTTCAATCAGTCTCCAGTTTCTCACAATAATCTGTTTAACTTTATTAGCTTTAGGGTTAAACGTGAGGACACATGTCATTTGTTCTACTTCCTCTTTTATTTTAGGAGTTAGCAGACTTTCCCTTGGTGTATACCAAGCCCTTTTAAGAGCTGATCTAACCAATTTCTTCGGGTACCCCCTCGCACAGAGTTTATTTTGTAGGCTTTCCGCATTTTCAAAATAATCCTCCTTGTTAGAACAATTGCGACGTATCCTTAAAAATTGCCCATAAGGCAGATTTTCCTTAAGACTTCTAGGGTGCCCAGACGTAAATTGTAAAAGCGTGTTCCTATCTGTGGGTTTATTATATAGATTCACTTCCAACTCACCGTCTTTGTCAAAAATCCATACGTCCAGGAAATTAATCCGGACATTACTTACAGACATAGTGAACTTCAAATCTGGAGTACGTGAGTTCAACCACATGTGGAACCTTTCTAGCTCTTCTTTATTTCCATTCCATATAAGGAATATGTCGTCAATGAAGCGCAACCATTTATTCAGTATTGTTTCGAAATGGTGCCGCCTCACCGAAGACATATTGTCTTTCAAAGTTATCCATCACCAGGTTCGCTATCTCTGGGGCGAAGCAACAACCCATTGCCACGCCCTTTATTTGTAAAAACAACTCACTTTTAAAAGAAAAAAAGTTATTTTTCAAACAGATTTTTGCCAACTCTAATATAAACTCTGTAGGAACCTGGTGTGGTCTTACTCTTTGCTCCAGGACCAATTCCATAACCAATAAAGCCTCATCTTGAGGAATGTTAGTATATAAACTCTCGATGTCCAAGGAGACCAACAATTGTCGGTCTCCATCGAACACCGAGTGTTCTACTTTAAAAATAAGGTCCATGGTATCTCTCACGTATGCCTGAGTGGTACTCACAAATGGTTTCAAAAAGGTATCTATGTACTTCGCCAAAGGTTCAAGTATCGAACCACAAGCAGCAATAATAGGACGCCCTGGTGGATTTTGGGCATCTTTATGTACTTTGGGCAGCACATATATTGTTGGCACTTTTTGCATAGTAAAATTTAAATAATCATATTCTTTTTTGCATAAATAGCCACAATCCCTTGCTTCAGTAGTCAAATACAAAATTTTAGCTTTAAGGAGTGATGTAGGGCTGTCAACAGATTCTACGATAGTGTGTAAGGTTATTGAGTTGTTTTAAAATCTCTTTATCATATTCATCACTATCCCATAAGACAATTCCCCCTCCCTTGTCGGCAGGTTTTATTACCATTAAGGGATTACTCGCTAAACTTTTAAGGGCTGTCTGTTCTTGCTTAGTAAAGTTAGACTTAAATGATAGATGTTTCTCATTAAGTTTGTCTATTTCCCGTAGAATTTGATTTTCAAACAATATGATCTCATCTGGCATAGTCGCACTATCAGGACAAAAGGATGATTTTTTCTTGAGACCACTCACATTTAACTCTTGTGTCTCAGTTTGATTCGAAAAAAGGCTTTCAACCTAATCTTTCGTAAAAATTGTAATACTTCAGTTTTTGTATCGACTGGATCTTGTACCACCAAAGGAACAAAGGATAAACCTTTTTGTAAAACTTTTATTTCCCATGGGTTAAGTAGATGTTTTGACAAATTATATATAGGCATTAGTTCATCACTGAGTTGGTTAGTGGTGTCAATATAGGGAACTACCGTCTGTACACTTTCTGCCGTGTTCGGAAGAAATTCTGCTCTTGTGGCGGTTGGTAGATTGGAGTCCTCCATCCCCCTCTGAATCCTCTGCCCCTGCGGCCCCCTCTGTCTAAAAAAGGTGGAGGGGCACTTGGATATTGATAGAATGATTGGTATGGTTGGTAATATGACCCCGTTCCTTGATCTGAGTCAGATGATGAATCTGAAAATGTCAAGAACCTAGTTCGCGATCTCCCTTTATATTGTAAATTAAGGGAACTTGGATTATTATTCTTAAAGAAATCTTCCTTTAGGTACGGGTACACCTTATCTTGTTTAAAATTTTTAATGTCCCTACTTAGGGGCCGATTCCGATCTCGGTCGGAGGCGCACCCAATACTATTCGGTCGGGAAAAAAGCCATGCGAAAGCCAGTTTCCCGACCGATCCGTACAGCACACCGAACGAGCAAGTACGATGCGCACAACAGCAAAGAATCCGGCCGAGCCGTACTCACCCAAACCAGGTCCTGTTCTCCGACCGAGGCGAATCCGGAAACGCCGAATCGAGTCGCACGGAAGGGAAAATGCAGCCCCGTCCGGCCGGACAAGTACGATGCGCTTTCCGTACGCGCCGAACCCGTCGCTACGCACGGCACGTCAAAGCATCCGGGAGAGGCGCACATAAGCTCCGAATCGCGCCACAACACGATCCACGGCTACGAGACGAACACAGCACAGACGAGGACGACGCGAAGCGACGAGGACGAAGCGAAGCGACGAGGACGAAGCCAAGCGACGAGGACGACGCGAAGCAACGAGAAGGACGAACGACACGAACCAACCATGAATCCCTTCGTCCCGATCATACCAATATTCTACATCTACTACCGGAACAGGCACGGACGCGTACGGCGCAGAAGGTAAGTCAGACACCAACCACAAAACACATACAACACGTACACGACACATCACACACATACACTGGGAATCTGAATATACTTACACCAGCAGCACCATAGGGGCGGGATGCCCATCACCAATGCCACATATGCACACAGGGGCCTGAATGCGCGCCACCACCCCAACCCAGGGGGCTGGATGCCAACCACCACAACCACCCTTAGCCAGGGGGTGCCAGATGCCCACCACCACTACCACCCTTAGCCAGGGGGCAGGATGCCTACCTCTACTACCACCCTTAGCCAGGGGGCAGGATGCCCACCACTACTACCACCCTCACCCAGGGGGGCAGGATGCCCACCACTACTACCACCCTTAGCCAGGGGGCAGGATGCCCACCACTACTACCACCCTCACCCAGGGGGGCAGGATGCCCACCACTACTACCACCCTCACCCAGGGGGGCAGGATGCCTACCACTACTACCACCCTTAGCCAGGGGGCAGGATGCCTACCACTACTACCACCCTTAGCCAGGGGGCAGGATGCCTACCTCTACTACCACCCTCACCCAGGGGGGCAGGATGCCCACCACTACTACCACCCTCACCCAGGGGGGCAGGATGCCCACCACTACTACCACCCTTAGCCAGGGGGCAGGATGCCTACCTCTACTACCACCCTTAGCCAGGGGGCAGGATGCCTACCTCTACTACCACCCTCACCCAGGGGGGCAGGATGCCCACCACTACTACCACCCTCACCCAGGGGGGCAGGATGCCCACCACTACTACCACCCTTAGCCAGGGGGCAGGATGCCTACCTCTACTACCACCCTCACCCAGGGGGGCAGGATGCCCACCACTACTACCACCCTCACCCAGGGGGGCAGGATGCCCACCACCACTACCACCCTTAGCCAGGGGGCAGGATGCCCACCACTACTACCACCCTCACCCAGGGGGGCAGGATGCCTACCACTACTACCACCCTTAGCCAGGGGGCAGGATGCCCACCACTACTACCACCCTTAGCCAGGGGGGCTGGATGCCTACCACTACTACCACCCTCAACCAGGGGGGCAGGATGCCTACCACTACTACCACCCTTAGCCAGGGGGCAGGATGCCTACCACTACTACCACCCTTAGCCAGGGGGCAGGATGCCTACCTCTACTACCACCCTTAGCCAGGGGGCAGGATGCCCACCACTACTACCACCCTCACCCAGGGGGCAGGATGCCCACCACTACTACCACCCTTAGCCAGGGGGCAGGATGCCTACCACTACTACCACCCTTAGCCAGGGGGCAGGATGCCCACCACTACTACCACCCTTAGCCAGGGGGCTGGATGCCTACCACTACTACCACCCTCAACCAGGGGGCAGGATGCCTACCACTACTACCACCCTTAGCCAGGGGGCAGGATGCCTACCTCTACTACCACCCTCACCCAGGGGGCAGGATGCCCACCACTACTACCACCCTCACCCAGGGGGGCAGGATGCCCACCACTACTACCACCCTTAGCCAGGGGGCAGGATGCCCACCACTACTACCACCCTCACCCAGGGGGGCAGGATGCCTACCACTACTACCACCCTTAGCCAGGGGGCAGGATGCCCACCACTACTACCACCCTTAGCCAGGGGGCTGGATGCCTACCACTACTACCACCCTCAACCAGGGGGCAGGATGCCTACCACTACTACCACCCTTAGCCAGGGGGCAGGATGCCTACCACTACTACCACCCTTAGCCAGGGGGCAGGATGCCTACCTCTACTACCACCCTTAGCCAGGGGGCAGGATGCCCACCACTACTACCACCCTCACCCAGGGGGGCAGGATGCCCACCACTACTACCACCCTTAGCCAGGGGGCAGGATGCCTACCACTACTACCACCCTTAGCCAGGGGGCAGGATGCCCACCACTACTACCACCCTTAGCCAGGGGGGCTGGATGCCTACCACTACTACCACCCTCAACCAGGGGGGCAGGATGCCTACCACTACTACCACCCTTAGCCAGGGGGCAGGATGCCTACCTCTACTACCACCCTCACCCAGGGGGGCAGGATGCCCACCACTACTACCACCCTCACCCAGGGGGGCAGGATGCCCACCACTACTACCACCCTTAGCCAGGGGGCAGGATGCCCACCACTACTACCACCCTCACCCAGGGGGGCAGGATGCCTACCACTACTACCACCCTTAGCCAGGGGGCAGGATGCCCACCACTACTACCACCCTTAGCCAGGGGGGCTGGATGCCTACCACTACTACCACCCTCAACCAGGGGGGCAGGATGCCTACCACTACTACCACCCTTAGCCAGGGGGCAGGATGCCTACCACTACTACCACCCTTAGCCAGGGGGCAGGATGCCTACCTCTACTACCACCCTTAGCCAGGGGGCAGGATGCCCACCACTACTACCACCCTCACCCAGGGGGGCAGGATGCCCACCACTACTACCACCCTTAGCCAGGGGGCAGGATGCCTACCACTACTACCACCCTTAGCCAGGGGGCAGGATGCCCACCACTACTACCACCCTTAGCCAGGGGGCTGGATGCCTACCACTACTACCACCCTCAACCAGGGGGGCAGGATGCCTACCACTACTACCACCCTTAGCCAGGGGGCAGGATGCCTACCACTACTACCACCCTTAGCCAGGGGGCAGGATGCCTACCTCTACTACCACCCTTAGCCAGGGGGCAGGATGCCCACCACTACTACCACCCTCACCCAGGGGGGCAGGATGCCCACCACTACTACCACCCTTAGCCAGGGGGCAGGATGCCCACCACTACTACCACCCTCACCCAGGGGGGCAGGATGCCCACCACTACTACCACCCTTAGCCAGGGGGCAGGATGCCCACCACTACTACCACCCTCACCCAGGGGGGCAGGATGCCCACCACTACTACCACCCTCACCCAGGGGGGCAGGATGCCTACCACTACTACCACCCTTAGCCAGGGGGCAGGATGCCCACCACTACTACCACCCTTAGCCAGGGGGCTGGATGCCTACCACTACTACCACCCTCAACCAGGGGGGCAGGATGCCTACCACTACTACCACCCTTAGCCAGGGGGCAGGATGCCTACCACTACTACCACCCTTAGCCAGGGGGCTGGATGCCTACCACTACTACCACCCCCACTCATAGGATGGACAATGCATGACACAACAAGCACACCACAACCTAGGGAATGCAAGATTAAGACATCCCCCCACCACCATGACAAGCGTGTGAGCAGGCTGTGTCAAATGCCTACAACACCGAACATGACATTGAACATACAATGTGACCCCCTAGCACATGTGCCACACATATATGTGTGTGGCACCCACAATGCAAGCAGCCCATGACCATTGTGGCAATGGGGCCTAAACCCCCATCATCACAGTGACCAAAAGGCAAGTGTGGGGTCCATAGCTGAAGCACATTTTGACCATTGTGGCAATGGGGTCTAAACCCCCATCATCACAGTGACCAAAAGGCAAGTGTGGGGTCCATAGCTGAAGCACATTTTGACCATTGTGGCAATGGGGTCTAAACCCCCATCATCACAGTGACCAAAAGGGAAGTGTGGGGTCCATAGCTGAAGCACATTTTGACCATTGTGGCAATGGGGTCTACACCCTCATCATCACAGTGACCAAAAGGTAATTGTTGACAAAGAAAGAGCTGCAACTGCCAAACTGCATGGATCATTCCTGGTCACAGAACCAAAAACTCATCTGTGGCAAAGTAGTGTATGTGTCCCATTGCAACATAAATTGGGGGAGCCAAATACTGCAGTGCAAATGAGACATTCCTTTGGCCATGTGCAGACAAACAACACCCATGGGGGCTGAGACCGTCAACAGTCATCAATGACACAATGACAGAAGTGACCATCAGAATGCAGACCCACATATTTGCACCAATGGGCACACAAATGCAGATACCCTGTGGAGACAGCAGATGTGAGGTGAACAGATACCATACCATGGCAGCAATGGGACACACAAACCATGATCACTGTGCTGACCGATGACCTAGGAGTCCCAGGGACAGCAGGGGAAACACACCAAACAACATACAGCCAATGGCACACCCAAGATATGCCAATGCAGTGGTGCAGATGCACAAACACAAACAGGCAGACCAACACTGTCATCATACACAGCAGGTGAGGGGTGGGGGTGCCAGTGTCCCCAGGCAACAACACAACACATGAGGAGAGCTGAATACCAATCATACAGATGTGCATACACTGCCACACTAAGGTAACTCATGGATCCAAATCCCCTATGTGGGCAAGCAGGCATTGACAGGTGAGAGGGAGCACAAAACACACATGTCACACAGGCACGTAGGAACAACAACTGACACAGCAAGTCACAGACACACCACAGCACCACCCCCAGGGCCCCCACAATGTGGTGACCCTGGGCTGAAGAAAAATACCACTGTGATGACAAAGCTAAATGTCGTTCACACTGTGAACCACAGTCAGGTGTCCTGAGCAACAAACTACCATCACACCTACACAAGCACAAATCAATCAGCATGGCCAGTAAGCCAAGGCCAACATGGAGGCAGGGGACTAGCTGGGCAACGACTCTCATCTGCACACACTCAAGACCACACCCTCGACCTCCAACAATGTGCAGCAGTGAAGTACACATGCACTGGTGACATTGCACATGCACCCATGACTATTCCAGGGTGGTGGGTGGGAACCAAGGTGTAGAAACACATCACACATGGACACTCAACAAGACTCCTGAATGTCTGACACACTGCACACTACGCTGTACATGGACATGACGGCAATACCACACCGACCAATGGGATCCCAGCCACAGTCACACACCAATGAAGAAGCCAAGGTCACCCACAAAGAACACACATAGACAACAACCAACATTGCAGCCCGGACCCTAAGGAGTGCCAGCAGTCACACACACAACGTGTCACAATCACTGAAAGATAACACAAACTGGAAATCACATGACAGGGGCAAACAACAAGTGCCAAAGGGAAACCTGACTGTGACCCATCTGCGTCAGCACACAAACTCTGCCCTGACAGCAAACACACCTATGGGTGACACCCTGATGACCAGTAATGTGCCATGCACCCACATCACAGAGAACACAGGGAGAAGACTTTGGGGGAACATAGCTCAAGTCAGCAAGCATCACAAACAGGTACAACACTAGGGATCACAGCATGCGCAGATGAATGGAAGTGAACACACAGACATGCACATACAACACACACCTTGGGCGCAGGCAATGTCACACGTGTACACACTGCCATGAGGGGACTCCACTCCTGTGTGAGGAAAGCTGTGCCATATGTTGCCTCAGTAGGGCCCCATCATGTCAGCTGAGCACTTGGTCACACAATCAACAATTAGCACCAAATGAGGGCTCCCATCACATCAGCCTGGTCATGGATGTGCCAACGGAATCATCAGCACAGATCCAACACACTTGTATAGCAATGTTGCACTGACTACACGGATGAGTCCCTCCCCATTGATGCCCAAACCTGCATGTCCACTGGAGATGGCAACACGGTCAGGGAAGTAGACAAATGCAACGATGGCAGGCACAACAGATGTGCAGGGGTGGAAGCCACAGATATGAAATTGCCAATGTAAGTAGGAAACCCATTGCCAAATACTGAACACATGACACCCTCAGATGCTGCTATTGATGACATGGATACACCACATGATAGGACACATTCCCCTGGACCACATGGGTTCCTGCACAGTAACACTTCATAATCATGAGACCAGATATCACCATCACTGCAGCAAGGGCATGGTTAGCTGCACCAACAACATGTACATCTGAAGCATGAGCACTAGAGAAAAGAAAGTTGCTTTATTCAGCATATGTGTTGAGGCCAAACGAAGTCCTGAAAAAGAGCAAAGGCCAATGGCCAGTCCATTGTCAAAGTTCAAACAGGGTGACACTGGCAGATGTCACCCTACGCATGCCTGCACAATACCAGGGACAATCCACTAGGAGGGGCAACCGGGGGGCAGGCCAGGCACCGCAGGGACAGGATCAGGGCTCACCAGGGGGAGTCAGGGAAGGGGTGGTGGGTGCTGGAGAGCCACTGACAACTGCAGTGGAGGTGTCTGACATGGTGTGTGCCGGCACAACTGGGGGGCATGACACAGATGTCGTGGGTGCCGGCACAACTGCAGTGGACCCTGCAGATGGGGTGGACAGGTCCGCCACTGCAGTGCCCAAGTCAGACAGGGCGGTAGTGGACTCCACTGCAGTGCCTACCTCCAGGGGAGGAGAATGGGGAACAGGCAAGGTGGGTTGGACAGAGGGGGGGACACCCTCACCACATCAGTGGCACAGACAAGCGCAGCGGGGGGTGTGGTGCTGGGAGAGCAAGTGGCAGGGGGAGAAGGCCGGAGCATCTTGGGGATGGTATATCTGTGGGTGGGGGAACCTGGGGCAGGGTGTGGTGGGGGCACCTGTGCAGTGGGGGCCTGAGGGATGGAGGACGGAGACCTTGTGCCTGAGCTGCAGGGCGGTGGCGGGGTCTTGCTCTTAGCACTCCGGGGGGACTTGCGGGTGGGGGCCTCAGTCCGTCTGCGCCTGGGGGAGGGTGTCCGGGGGCGAGGGGCACTCTGCTCCGTGTGGGTGGGCTTCCTCTTCCCCCGGGATGCTGGAGCAGCTTCATCGGTGGGGAAGAGGCCGAGGTCACAGAGGAAGAGCTGCTGTGACTTTGGGGTTGCAGGTGAGGCAAGGGAGGGTGCTTTGGAGGGAGAGGGAACTGAGGACTGCGCAGTGCATGTGGATGCGTGTGTGTGTTCCAGGGCCCCATCCCCTGTGAGTCTGGCTTCAGTCCCCTGAATGTGCGTGCGTGTGCGTTTTGTCATTGGCGTGTGTGTCAGTGTGCTGGATGTGTGTGTGCTGGTGTGTGCCAGTGTGTGTGTGCCTGGGATGGGTAAGGTGCTGGGGAGTGTGGATGGAGCAGAGGCAGGAGGGGTGAGGGACCGTTTGAGGAGGGACACTGCTGCCGTCAGGGAGGAGTCCATGGACCTATTGCCCCTCTGTAGGTCAGACATGCCCGATGAGATGCCCTCCATGAACGACACCAGCTGAGTCAACAGCGCGGTGTGCGCATGGAGGACACTCAGCATGGCTGTCTGCCCTACATGGAGCTGGCGAAGGAGGTACACAGACTCCTCACTCAGGGCAGCAGGGGACACAGGGGCAGGGGGTGCGGTGCCTGGCCCAAAGGAGACACGCTCCCGGACATGGGAGCCTCCACGGACCTGGGGAATGGGAGCCGATGGGAGGGCGGTGGTGGTGCTGGTGGTGGCGGGGACAGCAACACTAGCTGGGGTGTGGTGGCTGCTGACACCCGCCTCCACAAGGGAGTCATCCTCCGAGTTGCTCTGGTCCTCAGCTGAGGTGGATGCTGCTGAGGACTCCTCGGTGTGGCTCCCTCGCCCTCCGTGCCACTGGGTCCCTCCGACCACTCCTCGGCTGCTGACCCAGTCTGGCTCTCCGGCTCCTCCTGGTCCGTGGAGCTGTCCCCTTCCGTGGCCGTGGATGTATCTGCAAACAATGGGGAAACAGACAGACATCAGTCACCTGCACATAACGCACACACCACTGTGAGCACAGCACATCACAGAGCAAGCCCTGGCATCATTAGTTGTGCATTGCTAAAAGTGCACTAATTGAACAGGAGAAGTCAATTGTCAGTCTGATGCCAAGCATGGCACTCACATCCCACATGGCCTTGCACCCATCTGTCTGGTGTCTGTTGGATTGCAACACCCCAGTGTTGACACATGCACCAAGTACACAGTAGTTGGACAGTGCAGAGGACACGGTGTGGACACATCACAGCTCTTGCCACTGAGTCAGTACAGGTTTACGGATGTAAGGGATGCCCAGAGTCAAATAGGAAATGCATGTGATGCATACCAGCGACAGACACCATGATGCACCCATGTCCTGATAGCCAGCGCCACTATGGTGTGCATGTAGCACATGTCACTCCCCTGCAGGATCACCAATCAGTAGACACATGCCATGGCGGAGGCATGACTGCAAAGTCATACATCACTGTCTCAGTGATGTATGACTTTGCAGCCAGACAACAACACTCTGCACTGTGTCACAATAGTAGGTCATGGGGAATGCAAGTCCTGGAGCTGCACAAGTGCACATGTACATCCCCCCACAACACATCCTCTTAACCCTCATCTGTCCAGGTCATACCTATTGGACATATGGGAGACCTGTGACACTACCCTCGGAACCTGAGCCCCTCACACTCTGCTGTGCATGGGGAACAGCTGCCTGAACTTCACATTTACATGCCCCAGTCTGCATGGGCAGCTGATCAGACACCTATGTGTCACACAAGTATCGTCTCCTATGGTCACATCTCCAGTGGCATGCTGAGCCCCTACCAAGAAACTCCACAGCAGTCCTGGCGACTAATCCACAGCACACTGACACAGAGGCAGACACCTGAGGGGCAAATCACTGTGCACAATGTGTCCTCTGATACACGGGAGTGGGAGTACAGAGTGTATTGTATGGCCTGGAGTAGGCATGACTGTCCAGCCCCACATGAATGAGGGATGAGCCCTGGACTGTAGGCAGCTGGCTAAGTATGTGTGACACACGTCATATACATACTCCTGGGGCCCAAACATTGTTCCCACCCGCAGCATGGGTGTGTGCCAGGTACCCCAGCCACATGTGGTGGATCAGCTCAGCAATTGGACCACAGATCAAAGTAACACGCTGAATACATGTCAGAATACAGGCATTGTGTAAGCAATGGACCCACCCATGATGCCCACCACAGAGTCAGGGAAACAGATGCTGTCTCCCACCTTGAGTCAAGCAAACTGCAAGGACACAGTCCTAAGTGACAGAATTCCCTGCATGTAAGGGCCACACCTGGGTATCAGATGAGGAGTGGGCAGTGCACAATAGAGGGACATGGCTCCTGGACAACATGACTGCTGTACTGTGGCAGTTCAACCTGGCCCGAGGAGGGCACATAACATGTTAGACAGAGTACACAGTGCAGTCTTTGACTCACCCCTCCTTGCTGCTCTCTGGCCTTCAGCTGCCCATCCAGGTCTGGAAAGACCACCGCCAGGATCCTGAGCATGTGGGGGTCAGGGTCCGTGTTCCGCCCCTCCTGCGAGGAGGCGACAGCTTCAGCTGGACCCGTGCAATCCTCCGGGTCCAGCCCCGAAGGTCCTGCCACCTCTTTTGGCAGTTGCGGATCCGGCGCTTGTAGACCCCCACGGACCGGACAGCCCGGACGATGTCCTTCCAGATCTCATGCTTCCGATGGGCAGAAGCCTGTCAGGATGACAAAGTGATAAGGACATTACTACACATGCAACATATCCGTGCATGACACAGTTGCATATACATGTCGCAATCACAGGGGCACATGGTGTACCCAGGCAGTGCACGGCTGCCCATGGACAGTTTTCCAGAAGTCACTACATGGTATCATAGCATGGGGAGTAAAACCCTGTTCAGAAGCACTGTCACTGCACCATACCTGTCCAGTGCAAGTCACTACACACTATGGGGGGTGACAACTACTCAGTGAGCCTGCTAGCCAGTGGTGTGCTGACTCTCAGCCTTGCTAGTCAGACAAAATGCACATTCAGAAAGGCAGTGCACAGAACACTCACCTGCTCCCCTGGTGTCCCATACAGCTTGCTGTACTGTGGAAGTAGGCTGTCCAGCAGGGCCTGGTTCTCTTCAAGGCTGAAGGCTGGGGCTCTCTCCACAGTACGTGCCATTGCAGGGTCCAGAGGGGCAGAGACAGCAGCAGTGCAGTGGCAGATGTCGTCCTGGAGCATGTAGTGCAGGCAAGTGGGCTCTCAGGGGAACATGCAGCAATATATATGTGCTGGAGAGGCAGATACTGTCCCTTGTGTCCAAAGTGATAGGTCCAAGTCGTTTGCATCTTCTGAATCTGGCCAATCCATGGAATAGCAGCACCAAAACACGCCCACAGCATCCTTCAAATCTTCAACTTCATGACATACATGATTTTGCAACATTGTTGTGGGTGACCAACTGATTTTCCAGCAACCGACTCGTTCGAATATTCGAAAACGCGTCCGTTGCCAGGCAAGCCCATTGTCAATGGGTGCGCACCGATCGGTCCATTGAGGTACAACGCGCACAGGGGTACAACGCGTACCCGCACACATTGAAAGCAATGGGCCGGCCGGAGGCACCGATCGGTCCATTGCTGTTCAACGCGCACAGGGGTACAACGCGTACCCGCACACATTGAAAGCAATGGGCCGGCCGGAGGCACCGATCGGTCCATTGCTGTTCAACGCGCACAGGGGTACAACGCGTACCCGCACACATTGAAAGCAATGGGCCGGCCGGAGGCACCGATCGGTCCATTGCTGTTCAACGCGCACAGGGGTACAACGCGCACCCGCACACATTGAAAGCAATGGGCCGGCCGGAGGCACCGATCGGTCCATTGCAGTACAACGCGCACAGGGGTACAACGCGTACCCGCACACATTGAATGCAATGGGCCGGCCGGAGGCACCGATCGGTCCATTGCAGTACAACGCGCACAGGGGTACAACGCGTACCCGCACACATTGAATGCAATGGGCCGGCCGGAGGCACCGATCGGTCCATTGAGGTACAACGCGCACAGGGGTACAACGCGTACCCGCACACATTGAAAGCAATGGGCCGGCCGGAGGCACCGATCGGTCCATTGCTGTTCAACGCGCACAGGGGTACAACGCGTACCCGCACACATTGAAAGCAATGGGCCGGCCGGAGGCACCGATCGGTCCATTGCTGTTCAACGCGCACAGGGGTACAACGCGTACCCGCACACATTGAATGCAATGGGCCGGCCGGAGGCACCGATCGGTCCATTGCAGTACAACGCATCACTGTACATGTGACTGGCATATGTCAGCATGCCTGTCTCAGATGGACATATGCCAGCCACAGATAGCTCCCAGGGAGTGAGGGGCACACCTACATCACGACAGCCTGTCCAAACCTTATCATAAGGCATGTAAGGCTGCATTTCCTATTGTGTGTATGTTGGTGTACATGTTGTCCTGTGGGTGTCACCTGTGGGCAGCCACCCCCAGGCTGTGCACGTGTTAATGGGGACAGGATCCTGGGTGTTACGTGTACGTGACCACTGTGATGTGCAACTGTTCATATCTGTGCATGTGCCATGGTCACATTTCACAGTGGTGTTTGTGTATGTCATGTCACATACCCCGTGAGTCCCATGTGGGACGGTATGTTTGAGCCAGGGTGTCCCAGTGGCACAATAGTGATGGCCCTCCACAGTCTTTGTGCATGTAGTGTTTACAATGTCTCTGATTTCATGTGCACAATGGGAGACAGTCTCCACATCCACGTTGTGTGTGCATGGACTCTGATGTTGTGCGTGTGTGTCACAGACGTCCATGGCTCTCCTGCCATGGCAAGTGTGGCCACTACCTGTGGGGGTCATGTTTGTTTTGTTGTGGTGTACACATGATACTCCAGGTGATGCCAGTGTCCATGTGGCATTACAGGGTCCCTGGGAATGTGCCTGTCGTTGAGCTGTGGTGCCTGGGGCACATCTGTCCTCACATGTCACTGGGGGTGACTGTGACACAGCATCATGATATCCAATGGGCCAACCTGGGACAAATTGATGCCACCTGTAGGACCGTGTTGACAGATGTTGGCCATGTATGTACCATACATGTCGTTCCGGTACTGCACACTTCATGTAGTTGTGCCTCATGATGATGTATGTTGGGATCTTGAGTGTGTTCAATGCCGCATATGTGGGGTGACTGACGATCTTGCTTACTTCTCCTCTGCACTGCAGGGCTCCTGCTGTCCATCGGCCATTCCCAGACCTGGCAACGATGGTGGAACGGGACAGCATCCGACGGTACCGCTTCACCAGGCAGCTGATTGAGGATTTTGCAGTGCAGTTGTCCCCACATTTGCAGCCTGGCCGGCCGTATCCTACAGCGCTGACCCCCAAGGTGAAGGTGATGGCAGCCCTACACTTCTTTGCCACCGGTACCTTCCAACATACTGTGGCGTCTGCTGGTGGGATGTCACAGACCATGTTCAGCCGTGTGCTCCGCGATGTTTTGGCGGCAATGTTGCTCTTCCTGAACCGGTACATCTATTTCCCTAGACTGCAACGACTCACTGACGTGAAGAGTGACTTTTATGCCCTGGGGAGGATGCCGCATGTAATTGGCTCCATTGATGGGACACATGTGGCTTTGGTACCACCACAGGCCCAGGAGCAGGCCTACAGGAACCGCAAGCACTACCACTCGGTCAATGCACTGGTGGTGTGTCTTGCAGACATGACCATCACACACGTGTGTGCCCGTTTCCCTGGTTCAGCACACGATGCCTTTGTGATGAGGAGTAGTCGCATCCCCAGGTTGATGGCACAGATGCAGAACCAGCGTGCCTGGCTTGTCGGTGTGTACTGACTTTGTGCCATTGTGTGTGATCTGATCTGTAGTATTCCGCCCACTTTTCCAAGTCAGCTGATGTGCACTTGTCTGTCCGTAGGTGACTCGGGATACCCCAACATGCCGTGGTTGCTGACACCCCTCAGGAACCCTGTGACACCTGCCCAGATGCGCTACAATGAGGCACATGGTCGGACCAGGAGAGTGATTGAGCGGACCTTTGGTCTCCTGAAGAGCCGCTTCCGCTGCCTGGACAAGACCGGAGGGTCCCTCCCATATGCCCCTGCGAAAGTGTGCAAGATTATCATCGTCTGCTGCATGCTCCACAACCTGGCAGTGCGGAAGGAGTTGCCTCTCATCCAGGATGACGATGACCAACATCCGCCACCTGTGGAGGATCCTGGCCTGGACCACGATGCCAGTGACGATGATGATGATGATGGTGATGGTGATGTCCGCACACAGCTCATCACCAACTTCTTTAGCTGAATGTGAGTATCCTGAGGTGTCATGTGAATGATGTGAGTTGGCATGATGTGTGGGTGGTGCTCTGGTGCTGTTGGAGTGTGTCCATGGGCTACTTGACAGGATGTGTGTTGCGATGTGTGGTGACAGGTGGGCTGTACTCCCCAACAGTGTTGACATGCTAACTTGGTTCTGGGTGGGTATCTTGTAACATGTATTGTGCATGAGTTTTGCTGTTCTGTCCTGTACTGCATTGCTTTTGACTGTGTGTCATTTCTGTCCTTCACAGGGTACTTTCAGATTCGTTTGGTCAACTGTGTCCACCGACGACGTGATTGCACATCCAGGCTGGTAGCTGTTGTGTCCCTACAGGTGATGTGCGCCACACCCATGGACTTCCTTCTGTCTACAGTTGTTGACTGTGTGCCCGCTACCAGGTGGGGTTACCTTGCATCTGTAGTGGTTACGGCATGTTGCTACTGTGTAATAAACCTGTGCTTCACTTAGTGATGTGCGTTGTCTGTGGTCACACATTTGACTGCCATTTGCTTACTGCACCTGTGGGCTACTTGACTACAACTGGGAATGGGTGTGGTGTCTGTGCATTGCACCGTCTTCCCTGGCAACATCAGTGTAGGCAATGAGTCAGATGGCCTAGGTGTGTATGTGTTGTGTAGCCCTGGTGGTGTGTCTCCCTCATATGTGTCACGTTGCCTGTACTCACATGCCTGTGTTGTCCTTGCTGTTGCAGTTCGCATACACTGTGTAATTTTGCAGTTCATCATCCCCATAACAGCACCCACGTTGGAATCACGACAGAGGCAAGTATGGTGTATTAGTGTGTTTATTGTGATAATAGTGCATAGGATGGATTGTGCTGTACATGAATCTTGCAATCCCAAGTTCCTAGATGAATAGAAAGTCCAGGTAGACAGGATCCCCAGTATCGGGGCCACAGTTGTCTGACACATTGTTCCAACTTGTACTCCCCATGCTATGTGTGGGAGTAGTGTTGCCATCAACAGGGTGAACAGTCTGTGCACAAAGGCGAAAATCCAGAACAGGTTCAGGCTTCCTGGGAGTTGCGCTTGGCCATCAGCCTCTCACTTTCCCCTCCTCGGACGACCCCTCTTCTTGGGGGGCCCTCAAGTGCAGGCTGCTGCGGTGCAGGGGACTCTCCGCCAGAGTCCTCCTCCCTCCCTGTGGCAGTTGCTGTTTGTTCGGTACCAGATGTTGTTGGCACACAGGGAGGTGTGGACTGGTTGCTGTTCATCTGGCGGAGGCATTGTAAAATGTCCCTGTGCACCGCCGTCATCTCATGTAGTACATCCCACTTGGACTCCACGCGGGTCATGTGGGAGTCCACACGTGACATGTGGGAGTCCACACGTGACATGTGTGACTCCACTTGGGACATGTGGGAGTCCAAGCGGGCATGATGGGCAGCCTGCTGCTGTTTGATGTCTCTGAGGAGCCCCACTACCTGGCTGAGCTCTCCGGTGCTGGACTGGTACGCATCAGCTATGCGTACCAGTTGTGGGTCTTCATGCACACCAGCAACGTCTGCAAGCAGCGACCTCTGTCTCCCACCCCTCCCACCACCCCTGCTGACATGTGCAGTGTGTGCAGTTGCACGCACAGATAACCCTGGTCCACCTTGGGGGTTGGTGGTGGTGGTGGTGTCCATGGCCCCAGGTTGGTCCAGGGTCACTGCGCTGGTGTTGTTCCTTATTCTGTCCATGTCGGCAGGGATGGTATTCGTGGTGACAGTCGTTGGAGGGGTGGGTGCATGGGGTGCAGCTGGTGGACCTGCTGGTGCTGCAGCTGGTGGTCCTGCTGGTGCAGCATGTTGACTTGCACCGGATGTGCCAGGTTGTTCTTCATCGTCCGAGGAGGACAGAGGCTGTACGACGCCAGTGAGCTCGGCATCCTCTTGAGCCTGGGACTGGGACTCCTCAGCGTCTGCTGCTGTGTCCCTATCATCACCTGTTTTTGGGAGACACAAACAATGTATGTCATGTTTCTGCAGGCATCAGTGGTTGACACACCTGACAGTTGTGACTGTGCCTCGGGGTGCGGGCCTGTACATTGTATTGTCCTAAGTCGTCACAGTCAGGGGTTGATATTGGTGTGGCACATTGTCCTGCATTATTTGGGCATTTCTATGTATTCTCTGGGGTGTGAACATGGTCTGCATTGATTGTGTTTGGTTGTCAGCCAGACCTCCTTCCCACCCACCCACCCACCCAGTCAGTTATCCCACCATGGAACGTGCTTGCATTGCAGGGAGTGTAAGTTGTCTCTCAGGATGTCAGTCAGTGGTGTCCTGCTGTTTGTTGGTGCACAGTTGGCAGCAGGGCCTTGTGCTCCCCACAGCAGTAGCCAGTGTCAGCCATCTTGTGAGTCCTTCTCCACTCCCTGTGATGTGAGCATGGTTCAGGGTGGTGTTGATGGGACAGTTGTGGGGGTGAGCTATGTCTGTGACTACGACTCCCATCATGCTATTGCCTCCACCCCCTTCCCAGCATGCCCATGCTTCCTTCCTTTTGACTCTGCTTCCCTGTGGGGTGGGCTGGCTGTGCTGACAGGATGGCTGGGAGTGTTGTCCTGGCAGTTGTTTGGCTAAGAGTCCCAAGAGTGTCCCTGTGCTTCACACAACATAACCCAGGGTGGTGGTGCTTTGTGGGATCTTGTGTTAGGATGGAGGGCATTGCATTCTACCAGGTGGGTACTGTGGAGTTTGTGTTGGGGGGGGTGAGGGGAGGTGCTGGTGACTATAGTCAGTGCTGCAAGTCCCCCTTCCCACCCAGCCAGCCAGATATCCCACCATGGAACGTGCTTGCATTGCAGGGAGTGGAAGTTGTCTCTCAGGATGTCAGTCAGTGGTGTCCTGCTGTTTGTTGGTGCACAGTTGCCAGCAGGGCCTTGTGCTCCCCACAGCAGTAGCCAGTGTCAGCCATCTTGTGAGTCCTTCTCCACTCCCTGTGATGTGAGCATGGTTCAGGGTGGTGTTGATGGGACAGTTGTGGGGGGGCAATATGTGTGACTGCGACTCCCATGATGCTATTGGCTACACTGACTTGGCCAGCATACACAGAATTCCTTCCTTTGAGTGGTCTTCACTGTGTGTTGGTGTTGTTGTGGTGGCTACATGTGTGGATGTGTGTGTAGTTCTATTTGTGCCACTGCCTAGCTGTAGTTGTGGTTGTGTTTGTACATGTGTTGGCACAGTTGGATGTGACTTTTTTGATGGCATGTGTTGTGTTTATCTGACTGACATACACATTTTGGGATGATTCTGTTCTAGTTGCTGTGTAATTGCTATGTGTGCATGGTTTGACTCTCCCCTTGACAGTGATGTGTGTGTTTTGTGGCAGTTTATTGTGTACATTTGTTGTGTGCTCACCAGGCTCTGGGATGTTCTCTAGTCCATATACGCTCACTGGCGGAAGGATGGCCCGCACCTTCTCCTCCCAGGGCCTGAGGTATATTGGCTTGGCAGGAGGGCCACTGCCGGTATGTTGGCTGTTGATGTAGTCTATCTTCAGCAGGTCCCGTACCCTCCTGCGCACGTCATACCACCTGTTCTGGATGTCCGTCTTTGTGCGCCGACATGATGATTGGGCGTTCACCCTGTTGATGATCCTCTCCCACATCTTGGTTTTCTGCGACATGGGGGTCTGTTGGACCAGAGTGCCAAACAGCTGTGGCTCCACCCTGAGGATCTCGTCTACGAGGACTTCCAATTCACAATCTAGGAACTTGGGATTCTTCTTGGGGGGCATGGTGATGGGTGGTGATGGTGAGTGATGTGTGTGTTGGTGTGCAGGTGAGGGTGTGTGAGTGTGTGTTTTGCTGGGTGTATGTGAGGTAGGTATTTGTTGGTGTGCTGATGGTGTGTGGCTTGTGTGAGGGGTGAGCTGTGGGTGTGTGGTTGCTTTCTCTTGGGTGCTGGCAGTGAAATGGCATTTGCAAAGGCTCATGGTAGTGATTTGTGTCCTTTATATAGGTGGAGTTGTGGGTGTGTCTTTGTTATCTGTCCCCACCCCCCCCAGTATTTATTGGCTTGGTAATTGCTTGTTTGGCCTTTTTTGGTTGATTTTTCCTTTGTGCTGTTTGTGTATGTTGGAAACGTTCTTGTGACCGAGTCGGACCCTGCATTGGTCTCGTACGGTGTTTTCCGTTTCGTTCACGCTGTGTTTGTGCAGTTTTGTATGCTGCGTACGCGTCGGTCGCGGTGTATTGTGTTGCTTCGGCTCGGTTTTGTATGCGTGTCGGTCGTACGGCTTGTCCTCCGTCCGACTCGGTCGTGTTTTCGCGCCTTGCATCGTACTTTGCGGGTTGGAGTTGGCGGGTACGATTCGGTCGGATTTGTTCCGGGTGCGTGTCGGTCGGTTGGATTCGCGTGTTTTTCCGGCCGGATTGCAATTTTCCGAGCGGCTCGGTCGGTCGGCTTGGTTTCCTGACGTGTCGGTCGGATTTATCGCGGCTTGCATCGTACTTGGCGTGTCGGGCGCCACTGGTACGTGTCGGTCGGTATTTTTTCCGGATCCGAGTCGGTCGGTGCTTTTTCCGGCCCGAATCGGAATCGACCCCTTAGTTTAGATGTCTTCAAACTAACCGTATGGGTTTTGAAATCAGTCAGGGTTTTATTAATACTCTCCAGTAATGCTTTTGCATCCACAATCGCAGAATCGCTCTCTATTTCTTCCTCCAACTTCTTTATTTCTTTTAGTTCTTCCTCACTAATTCGTAACGCGGTGTTAATGGAAAGAACAATCCAATCTCGTGTGCACTTTGTCCCTACTCCACTAAAATCTACTAAGTATGGTTTATCATTTATAAAAATAACCGGAATATTTTTAACCTGAAGCCCTACCGGTATGGTATTGGTCTTAAGGTATTCCAGTAGGACTTGTGCATGCAATTGTGTCCTTGTATTTTTCTTCCTTAGTTGAATTAGTCTTTCTCCTTTATCTGAGTTAACAATCCTCTCTCCCGCGGTCTCTCCCCTAACAGAGAGGGGATCTGTTTCAATCTATTTATTTCTTCTTCAGTATAGCTCACCATGTGGGGTACAGACATATTCTCTTTTCATAAGAACATAAGTGTCTCTAATAAAAAACTACTATGAGCATTACAGATACGGTAGAAAAATATTTATCTAATTTCCACACAAAATAAAATAAGTCCAAAGACCTCCCCGAACAAGATATGTGTACCTATCACGATCAACTTTTTTGTTCAAAACCTAAAATATATTAGGACATGCAACTATTCTTACTACCCTCACACTTAACAAAGTGTAAAGAACAATATACAACTAGGGGTATGCCCAAATGACCCTCCTATACCTGGGCAAAAAACATCAGCAAGATGTACAAAGAGAAAAAGTATGGAGGGATCAATCGCTCATTTATTTTCGTCACAGGCACCGTAAATTACCCAGACGTTAACATTATTTGTAAATATAAATATAAATAATTTCACTAGCTACACATATCATTCAGCGGGACTCTGATACCTAAAATAAATACACACGAATACAATAATCAAACATAAATCATGATCAAAACCACAATACATACACACAGTTCAATACAACATAAGAAAACCCTAATTATCACATATATTGATGTACACTCCTCAGTCCGAGTGATACATTCCGAGGTAATCCTCTGCGCACAAGAGGTATTACACCTCTCTCTCAATTATTAATGTGCGCCTATAATCAAAAAGCCAGATGAAAATTAATGATGGGACTCCTCATATATCTGTCGACGCGGTCGCGTTTCAGCCCACAATTGCTTTCGGCTTCCTCAGGACAAGGGTACATAAATCTACAATAGTAATCAAAGTTTTAAATTACATAAATATACATATATTCTACCGATCTATTTCTATCCCTTATTTGCCCATACAGTGCTCAGTAAAAATAGTCTTACGACTAACACGTGAAAATGTACTCTCCCATATGTGTTCTAGTGGTGAGGAATTAGTGTGTAAATTCCCAAACAATCCTCTAATAACACCCTTTCTCAGTGTATATTAAATACATGTCACTGTGCCTGTGCTCACCCCCAAACAAACACCAATTAAACACCTGCTCTCAAGAAAATACCTGGAATCTATTCCAAGCTATCGAGATCGAAACAAATCCTTTTCCTCGGGGAACTCGCTTCCACACAACATGGTTCCAAACTTCATATGGAAACCTATTCGAGTAGTAAGGAGGCCAATCTAGATTAAAAAGGCATACTACCAATACAACACATTCTTCTCTCCTACTCCAGGCAATCATACCAAAAGTTAAAAATTACCTTCAATATTTTGCTGCTTTACAAACAAAAGTAACCCTCCGGTCACTGGCCAATCCTTCGCCTCACTCCCTAGATCAAACATATACCAAAATTATACTCGCGTCATACACAATAACAATACTCCTACTCACAACGTCTCTAAAGCACCGGTTCTCAACTATATTTACTTACCGCCCAAGTCTCCCGTCCAAAAGTACGGTCCTCACTGTTCGCGCCACACCAGTACGGAACAAACGCTCTACCAGCTGTGAGTGGTTTTCTACGCGCTTAATCACGTCATACGCCGCCAGCCGGCAACATAGACAAAAGACTATCGGGAGACTTGTGTGTCGTTACAAATGAATCTAAATAACTCTCTCAGCAATAAACCTACTCTAAAATTCTGTCGTGGTTCCCCAACACATACATTCGCATAAGATTCTATTCTATACTCACTGGTATAACTACGAG
The DNA here is from genome assembly GCA_963921515.1 of Calotriton arnoldi. Lineage (NCBI taxonomy): Eukaryota > Metazoa > Chordata > Amphibia > Caudata > Salamandridae > Calotriton > Calotriton arnoldi. Next base: position 773,863 of record CAWUFW010008931.1, read on the forward strand.
TGTGCGTGCCCCCTAGATCATATAATACGGGGCTACCATCATGTAATCCAAGATACACAAAACATCGATGCCCTTCCTACGTTATTTATATTAATGCAGAAAATTCACTCTCCAGCCAGGGTTATTACTGCACTGTATGTTCAAACAATGGGCTTACAATCTAACCAGCAGTCTATATACACAATGTCTCTCATTTATACACCCTACCTATATTCAAAAAGCATCATTTCTTTGTTACATAGTAAATCTCTGGGCATACATAATTATTACATACAGTATCAGATAAATACATTTGACACACATCACTGTTGAAATACATTTTCTTTTAAATCAATGCCCATAATTCATCACGGTCATTGAGGCCCTCTGTGGCTGTATGATATCTTTCTATGAGACGTGCTTCTGTACGGTTCAGCCTCATTTCTAATTCTCCTCTGTTGCATGCCTTTATTACCACCAGTACAGACCATACAAGGTCATCCTCAGTGTGCCCACAATCAATATAGTGCTGCACCAATGGTGCTCCTTGAATTCTGCATCTTATGCGTGATTTATGTTGCAGGACTCGCATTTTAACTGCCTGAGTTGTTTGTCCAATATATGACTTCCCACAGGGACAAGTAATTACCTGGCAACGTTTTTTTTTAAAAACAAAAAAAAAATGTTTTTACAGAAGATAAAATCTGAAACAAAACACCTACCTATTTGCAGGCAAATTCTCTGCAAATTAAAATTTCTGGAAAAATCTCTAGCAAATAAATATTTTTGCCAAAGATTTTTCTAGCAAAATTAATAGCTCATGGGATTTTTTTGACTCTGACTTAGTCAAGTTGCGAACTCTTGCACCTTCACAATACCTTCCCAGTATGTTTGCAATTTTGCACACTGCTACTTTTTTCAACTTTATAGTAATAGGAATTTGTGGCTTCTCCTTACCTTTCACAGTCACGTGCACACTCTGGCTGGTGGACAGCTGCGGCTGAATCAAGACGTTGCAGGTGTATTCGCCCTCGTCTACGTCTTTCTGCACATCCGACAGCTTTAAGGTTCCATTGTTCTCAAATGCCACTTGGCGGTGATTGAAAGGAAGGAGGTTAGAGTTCTTGTACCATTTTATGGAGTAATAGGGATAGCCAATCACACGGCAGTGAATGTAAGTGTCCCGCCCCGCTATTGCTGTCAGGTTTTTCATCGTACGGATGCTTGCTGATCCTAGAGAAGGCACAAGGAAACTCTTGAAAATAATTTAAGGGTACACCTGCAAATGAAATGATGCTTTGCCTCATTCAGTTCTTCGTGCATACTTCGGTCTCATGGCATGCTCCCCGACTGCTGAGTATTTAAATTTTGTTCAGCTAACATTATTCAATGATAAAATGATCAATTGATTAAATTAATTTAACACAGAACAAATATGGAACTGCATTAAATGGTCCTCATACATTCTACAATTAACATACAGGAGGTGGGGGAACGCATATTACTCTATTGGATCATGCTGGATTTCAAAAGTCCACAGATGTAATGACTTTGTTCTTATTTTGGTCACGTTTTGTGTTACCTATGGGCTACATTTATCTACCACGCTGAACATGGGCTGCTGTTAAATTAGAGATAATTCTAATTCACGTGTATGTATGGTATAGTCCAAATAATGGCAAAGCATGAGGAAAGTGTCTGTGCGGATTTTTTATCATAGTTATGATGCATAAATTTGTGCAAATTTTGGTAGACTAATTGTTATATCAACTAGTGTAACTAAAATTTTCTCCTATATTGTGGAGAAAGAACGAAATTTACATCCTATTCGGAATCCTTAAATAGGTATTTCTGTCTAAACATGCCATTGTGTAGATTGTCTGTGTATATTGATTGCGTAGATTTTGCAAGAATATTTTGTGATAAGTCATGCTGATAAACAATATCACCTTATTAAGTTGCAATAAATGGAAATACTGTTCTTTGGGAGGGCTGTATTAAGCCTAAAGAGAAGGTTGAGTTCTATGGTGAGAGGATATGGGATGTGTTACATGTCTTGATCTATAAATCTTTATTGCTTCTCTTTGGGATAATCATCTGTGGCCAGTTTATCATGTAACACGACCGAACATGAGCCAGGCAGAGATATGGTACTTATAGAAAAGAGATGATATTAGGGCAAAGCACAAACACAAGAGTGCTGAGAATTTGTTTTAAAAAGTTGGAGTTTATTTCCTTCATTTGTATGGATCTGTATCCATCTGAAATACCAACAACTGGTTTGTTCTTGTCTCTTTCCATGTCCTACAAGTATGACCTATGCTTGCAGAAGATGCCAGCTTTAATTCAGTGTGTGCCAGTGTTACTTCCAGGGCATTCAATTTGTCCTTCAGATCCTACATTCTGTATACAATCCTTAATTTGAATGCCCGGATTGCTTGAATAGGTGCTAGGATTGTACTGCCAAGGTACATGATGAACGGGGCCTCTTTCTCAGTCTGGTTAGCACTGACTTAAGAATAGAAGAGCAGCTGTGTGACTTGGAGATAGAAAACAAGGTGCTCAACCTTGTCCATCATGGATGATGCACATCGTAGTGGAACAAAGTAAACTATTGCAGGTTCTGTCTGTGGACTCTTTTCTTCTTAGATGTTTAGATGAAAAGATGAAAGACAGTTGATATCTAGAGAATGCCTTTTGTCTTATAGGTTGTTACTTCCATGGAATTGTGCCAGGTTAAGCACCCTGATGGAGAAAGCAAACGCCTATTGAGGGATGCTTTTTACTTTTTAGCTGAATAACTGTGAGTGGAAAGTATTTCTTATCTCTGGTCCATAAATTCAGTATGGCAGTTTCCCTTTGGGGTTGTGTGTTGTGCCTGGTCTAGACATGGCTACCATTGTTTCTGCAAGTCAATGTATGGGGTAGAACCTCTCTACAAGGCCTCCTCTAGAATTCTATTTATTAATGAGCTTTTTTCTGCTCATTTTTGAACGGCCCTGCATCTAAGGGCCCGATTCCAATCTCATTCAGAAAGCCCTCCGGATGACTCAGATCTGGAGAGCTTTCGGAACGACTCGTGCTCCGGGAGTCCGAGCGATCGATTCCGATGTGTCCGTATAGTGATGGACTCGGTTCACTCAGACTCCCATTGAACTCAATGGGAGCCTGTGTACTGCACGCGTACACAGGCCCCCATTGCAAAACGGGGTGGGTGGGGAAAAGCATGCACCCTGTGGCAGGCACCCCATAGTGCCCGCCACACTGTGCATGCATGGAAAGGGGAGACCTATGGGTACCCCCTTGCGACTGATTTGGAGGGCCCTGGGTGAAGTGGGGCCTGCCACGGCCCCCCCAAAGTCCGGTTCCCACAGCCGTTTCGTCCCAGCAAAACCGAGTCGATAAGGCTGTCCGAATCGTGCATCGTACTCGCTCGTTAGGAAGCTGGCTCCATTGCGCGGCACGAATCGGCTGCGAACGAGTCGGACTGACAGGACCGGGTTCGGAAGCGATTTGCAGACGAGATCTTCGCATCATACTTGGTCATCCAGAACGGGGGACGATTTGGTCAGAAACATAGGCTCCGAATCGGATTTGCTCGTTCTGGAACCCGTCTGGAGGCCTTCCGAACGAGATCGGAATCGGGCCCTAAGTGTTCAATTTCTAATTTTATTTCTTTTATCTTTTTTTCATAACTCCAAGCTACAAATTGAGGAGGCAGTTGGCACGGATCTGAGAATCCACTCAGCTACAAAATGGCCAATGGATATGACTGTTTTTAGTTATGCTTAACTTTCTTTGTGAACATCCAAGGCCAGGTCGCACATATGCACAGGAAGGTTTGATGTATCATAGGGTTTTACCCATTCTGTGCCTATGGGGAAATGCACTGATACATGTGCGCTATATAAACTCAGATAACATAACATAAGGGCCTTAGTCTCCATTCTTAATTGTGCCACATGAGGTTACATTAATCCTATAGGATTTTGTTCTTAGATTCCTCCGTTACAACCCTCAAAGTGCCTTAAGATGGCTGCCAGCAAGTTTTTGCATGTTTGTGGAGGTTTGATAACAGATCATACCATCTCCTTTTTTCACTGAGATGGAGTCGTCCAGGTGGGCCGAAAGTGGAGCACTTGCATGTTCTGCGCATGGGCGTGTAAGGAGCTGGAAGGGCAGGCATAGCCCCACTGGGAGATAAAGTAGGAAGAGGTAAGGATGAGAAAGTGCTCACATGTACTGTAATTGTGAAGTGCCATACAAGAGGAACAACGTGTTATTAATCACTTAATTAGTTAATGAAGTTCCACTTCCCAGTTAAAGTTTGCGGCTGAAAACCACAATACATATGACAGTTTTTTTAAATCTGGAAAAATGGAAAATCTTTGGCACTTAACTTTACACAAGCCGGCTATCATGGCCCTGTGGATAAATGCATCTACTGCAGAGGTTGCATATGACACCATGGACATGGCCCAATGTTTGAATCCGGGAAAGTCCACCTGATCTATTACACTACCTAGGTCAACTAGTTGAGTACCATGTCCTTTTATATCTGTTATGTATCGATAGCATCAAGATACACCTTGCAGTGGAAATGCTGTTTACAATCAAGCTTGTTATATTAGTGGCTTCCAAAGTTTCTTATATAAGTGGGTACCCATTTGCCTTTGATATTCCTACCATAAATTGGCTGCATGTTGGACTTTGAGGGTGATTGACAGCCACAAAATATAATAACTGTGACTACAACTCAAAGATTGGAATTAAACAAGAAAAACACCTTCATGTCTTGCAGTAAAGTGAAATTTATGATCTATTGATTCCACTAAGCTGGTGGGATTTTCTTCAAAGAGAGTTGAAAAACAAGCAGGTGTGGGGAAGGAAAGAGGTCTAAGAAGATGATGACTTATTTCATTCAAGGCCTCTATGACACGTAAGAAAAAGAACAGTGATCTAGTCATTTCATGGCACTGTACACAAAATGAAGATGGTTAGTATGCTGCATGGTGGTAAAGAAGCAAGTTAACAATCTGAACACACAAGCCACTCCTACCACCATTAGACAGTCACAAAGAGGAGGGGACAGGTTCATGCATAGCAACAAACAGGGAGATCCATACGCATCATTTAGGCACATGTGCAGAATAGGAACAACGACCAACAACAGAGTCACCACAGATAGAACTTGAACAACAAGCTCCAGACTGAGGAAAGGGGCAAACAAGAGAAATATCTACCAGCATCGCAAGACTCAACTCAACGCAGGCATGCAGCAAGGCCACAAGAATGAGCTATGTGTGTTTTTTGAGGAGTTGATTTGACAAGCACCTCTTACGTTTATTCGAGCCTGGTACTGGACGACACCGGCTGAGTTGTTTGCATTGCAGCGGTAGACTCCACCATCGTGGACTTGAGTGTTGGTGATGTTCAGGTAGCTGACCACATTGCCCTCAGAGGTGATGATCTGGCTGAAGCGGTGGTTGCCATTTTTGACGATGGGGTCGTCGTCCAGGGTCCAGGTAATTGTGGGAAGAGGGGTCCCCTTCACGTTGCACATGAGGGAGATGGGCTCACTGGGCAGGACCATTTTTTCACTGAAGGCTGAGATGATTTTCGGCGTTCCATCTGCATATGGTGAAAAGGAGGTATTGGAAAGAGGTCACAGGTCTAGTAACCAATGCGCATGTTTCTGAAATGGCGGAGAAACACTGGCAATGTGCATTATCGAAACAAAAGATGTGCATTGTGGACAGCACAGAATTCAATTATCAATTTCAAGTTTTTAAATGATAGAATTCTTTAAAACACCTACACAGAGGCTGCTTCAATATACCTACCTAGCGCAATAGAGACAGCAATAAATGTTAACAACTCATATAAAAGCATTTGCACATAAAAGCGATTGGTTAATTACCAAAATCCTACAATTAGAAATATCAAACATTGTCCACCTCATTCCCCTCTGACTGTTTCATTAAATATCAGAGAAAGAAAGATAGCTCAGTGAGTTAAGCTCTTGCTTCTGATATTTTTATGTGTACACCTGCATTGTTCAACAGCAGAGCACAGGTAATGTTACTTCAACAGACCACACTTTGAGCTCTAAACGTTTTTTCACAACCGCATTTAAAATGCAATTTAAATATAAAAAATTTGAGAATTTAAGAAAATAATGACTACTGGCAAGGAAGTTGCTCTAGTTGCTGTCCACACTGAACTTTGAATGATCTTTGATCTGAGTGGAGTGACAGCTCCAATTTTACTCAATCTCTCCACTTTGTCACCTATTGCTGTTAAAAAGGATGAGGATATTGGAATGAGAGGGACTGATCTGCACCGGTTAAGCTCTTCCCTACCGGAAGGAGCCAAACAGAAACCATGAATTTAAAACGAGAAGAAGTGTATATAATGATACCTTCAGCTGGAGGTGGCAGGGACGGGGTAGGTTACTCAACGTACTTCGAATCACTACACACTGTGGTTCCAGCCAGCTAAAACTAGCGTGGGCTCTGCATCCACCCGAGGGGGGCTTACCATCATCCAAATTTGGGTAATTGTTCTACCATTACTGAAGCTATCATTACATACACATTTTCTCGTTTTAAATTAATGGTAGTGATTGGGTTCTATTTATTCACACTACTAAAACATTCCCAATCACTATGCAGATTAGGAAGCCAGGTCCTGATGAGTTGCTCTTGATCAGTAACGACTAAAAGCGGCAAGAAACATGTTGATCCACTTATTTACAATTTTATGAGCTGACACAGACCATTACTTCTGTTTTCAGCCACCATTATTAGTTTTTTCATCTAGACAAGAGGAGCCACATAATAAAACTCCTAGGGTACCTCTTAGACTATTTTAACTCACCTACACTCTCACCAATCTACACTCAGAGCCCATACACTTATAACCACACTTCACATACGGTAAAAACAAAAGATCTCCGGCAAAGAGCCCCCTTGAGGGTGCCCGATGGGCATTGCAGCGCCGCATCAACTAGGAGCATGCCCTATGATGAAGCATGACACCCATCTGGGTGTGTGAGGGCTCTTGCTCTCGAGCAATCAGATGCCCCCCCCCATATGATTCCTCAGTTCTAAAACCGACCTGCCCTCTCTATTCAATACATTTTTCACAAGGAACTGCATCCCCCCTTTTGTTACTTTAGAACTGCTTGGAGCACTGTTGTACTGTAATCTTGTTGGCACGCATGGAGTTCTATTGATGTCATGCTGCGCGCAGATGACATGAATGAATGATCGTCTTGTAGAGTGCAAACTTTGCCCAAGGGCGTCAAGGCGCTAGGGATAGAGACCAGCAGTCGGGAGTAGTAGGGATAAGACTTTCAGATATTAAAGTGCGAAAAGCCATGTCTTTAAAGAGTAGATGCATCTCTAGAGGGAGAGTGTTTCTAAGCTTAGAAGCGGCAGCAGCAAAGGCTCTTCCCCATCACCTAATCCTCCTAAACCTGGGGACTACCTGCCAATTTTTATTGGCAGACCGCAGCTGTTTGGTGGGGACGTACCGTTGGAAGAGTCGTTTCATTCCTTCAGGACCAGAATTATGAGGAGCCCTATGAACAATGCACAGAGCCTTAAACAGAATTCTCTTTTCTAGAGGAAGTCAATGCAATTTGCAAATTGCCGCGGAGACTGAGTGAAATTTGGGAAGATCCATAACGAGTCTCGCTGCCGCATTCTGGACAAGTTTCTGTTTGTGGATGGATCCTTTGTTAATGTCCAGGTAGAGGATTCCACAGCGGTTGAGCGGCAGAGGAGCTAATGGTGCCTGACGTATGGTCAGGTTGTTTATGTCAATAAACTTATCCAAGGAAACTCACCAGTCCGTTGTCCTCGTCCTTTCATTACTACAAGCACGTATGCTGGACCTTTATGCGCTTCTTGTCCCCCCTCTTGTATAAAGATAAAGCACTTACTACATATTTTGCCTCATACTTTCACCTTTCCAAACCTCATGTTCTGCTCTCTCTCTCACTTTATTTCCAAGACATCATCATGTTATCTCCCAATATCCAAAAGCAGCCAGCTGTGTTGATTGTATAGCACCCGACAAATAAACCATTGAGCACACTCAGTGCACACCCTGCCTTTGGTGACAGCTTTTTTGGAGATCAAAGCCGGCATTATTTTCCCATTGAGACCCAGCATCTCTGAAATCTCCCCCGCTGTCGATCTCTGATAACCTGCTCTCTCCCAACATCATTATAGATTATCAATACGCTCTTTCGTTTTTCTTACTCAGACAAGATGGTTGCCGGGGAAACTGGGACTCGGCTAGTACTCTCTAATTTTTTTTAATGCATGAAGACTCTAAAAATAGAGGCCATGGCGTGGCTGCACTACAGCCTCATTAGAGAGCGGGCCCTGTACAAATTGATTACTCTCCATACTTGATTATTTTATGAAATGTTGTGTCATTTAATATGACCTCCACTCTTTCAACTGATTTTACGGTTAGCTGTCCAAGTTCATTACCAGCAGTGAGATGCTCACACCAGCGAATGCGCTTGGACCAGCTTTCTAGTTCACAGCACCGCTCTTCCACATGGCTCCTTTAGACATGGTTGGAAAGATGGGTTTACAAGGATTCTTTCGATTTCTTCTCATCTCCACATGGTGTATGTCTGTGTGCTTTTTGACAGCTTCTGGAGGAAGGGCCTATTACAGAAGAACACATGCAGCCTGGCATGAAGATCGCGTGATCTGGTCTCACTGCGGTATAAATGAATGGCTACCTCTTACTTAGTCTAATACTGGAGTAAGAGATGGTACACATATGTGGGCCAAGCAAGAACAGACCTCGGACTCATGTGTGAGATCAATTTTATCATCTTTGCTTCTGGTTCGCCACTTTTTGATTCATAAATTGATTCTATCCCTCTTGTGAGAATTTGCAACTGAAATGATGTTTCTGCTCCCAGAATGTCTGCACACTGACCTATGTTTTAAAACCAAAGCCTGGGGCCAATGTATGGATTTTTGTCACCTCAGACTAAGTGACATTTGTTTGGGTCTCTCTTCATTATTCAGTTAACGGGCCATCTTTTGGTGTTTGTACGCACTGTCTGGCACTCTGGATGGATGCCCAATCTTACTTTGCCTTACAACCAGCCTCAACAGTCTTTCATGGCGTGCAGCTAAGGGCATCAATGCTTCTTGCAAATGCCTTAAACCTGAAATGTGTTACAGCAAACAAATGATGGATGGAATGCTGACAATGCAAACATTCTCCCCCAGTCAAAAGATCTGGGTTAAATCCATCGTTCTTTTGCCCACTACGCCACCCCATTTTGGACCCAGCCATATGCAAATCAATCAATCACTCAGGGAATTGTAAGTGCGCTACTCACCCGTGAGGGTCTCAAGGCGCTGAGCGGTGGGGTCCGCAGATCTGTTTAGCCGAAGAGCCAGGTCTTCAGGGTCTTCCTGAAGGTGTTCAGGGAGGGGGCGCGTCTGATGTCTGCCGGTAGCTCGTTCCAGGTCTTGGCTGCAATGTGAGAGAAGGATGTTTCGCCTGCTCTGGCTCTGTGGATGCGCGGGGTTTCGGCCAGTGTGAGGTTGGAAGATCGGAGGTTTCTTTTGGGTACGTGGAAGTTGATTCTGTCGTTGAGGTATTTGGGTCCGTTGTTGTGTAGGCATTTGTAGGCGTGAGTGAGGATTTTGAAAGTGACTCTTTTCTCCATGGGGAGCCAGTGGAGACTTCGTAGGTGTTGGCTGATGTGTTCGTGTCGGGGCATGCCAAGGACGAGTCTGGCGGCGGTGTTCTGTACTGTCTGGAGTTTGCGGAGTAGGGACTTGTTGATGCCGGCGTAGAGTGCGTTTCCATAGTCCAGTCTGCTGGTGATGAGTGCGTGGGTGACTGTCTTCCTTGACTCAGGGGGGATCCACTTGAAGGTCTTGCGGAGGGTGTTGAAGCAGCTTGAGGTGACGGCGTTGACCTGTTGGTTCATGGAGAGTGATGAGTCGAGTACGATGCCGAGGTTCTTGGCGTGGTCTGAGGGGGTAGGTGGGCTTCCAAGGGCGGTCGGCCACCAGGTGCTGTCCCATGCAGAAGGGGGTGGTACCGAGGACGAGGACTTCTGTCTTCTCGGCATTGAGCTTCAGGCAGCTGTTGGCCATCCAGACTGCGACGTCTTGCATTCCTTTCTGGAAGCTGAGTTTGGCAGTGGTGGGGTCTTTGGTGAGGGAGAGGATGAGCTGGGTGTCGTCGGCGTAGGATACGATGTTGAGGCCGTGTTGTCGGACGATGGCTGTGAGGGGGGCCATGTAAATGTTGAAGAGGGTGGGGCTCAGTGATGAACCCTGTGGGACTCCGCAGGTGATTTTCGTGGGGTCGCAGAGGAAGGGTGGGAGTCTGATCCTTTGGCTTCTTCCGGTGAGGAATGATCGGATACAGTCCATGGCTGTTCCTTGTATGCCTGCGTCGTGTAGTCTGACGACTAGTGTGCGATGGGAGACGGTGTCGAAGGCCGCTGATAGGTCGAGTAGGATGAGGGCTGCGGAGTGGCCTTGGTCCAGGAGGGTGCGGATGTCGTCTGTGGCGGCGAGTAGGGCGGTCTCTGTGCTGTGGTTGCTTCGGAATCCGGATTGGGACGGGTCGAGGATGGCGTTCTCTTCAATGAATCGTGTCAGTTTCTTGTTGACTGTTTTCTCTGCAACTTTGGCTGCGAAGGGGAGGAGCGAGATGGGCCGATAGTTCTTGAGGTCGGTGGGGTCAGCTGTGGGCTTCTTGAGCAGGGGTCTGACTTCTGCGCGCTTCCAGTCGTCTGGGAAGGTGCCTGTTTTGAAGGTGGTGTTGATGGTGCGTTGTAGTTAGGGTGCGATGGCGGCCACGGCTCTGTGGTAGATGTGAGGGGGGCAGGTGTCGGTGGGGGCCCCCGAGTGGATGCTTTTCATGGTCGAGGCGGTGTCTTCGGCCGTGATCGGTGTCCAGTTGGACATGGTGGGCTGGCTGGTGTTTCTGGGGGGCGGGGGCCGTCTGTGGCGCCTGGTGGATGGTCGATGAAGTTGTCGTAGAGGTTTTTGATCTTGAGGTGGAAATAGGTTCCAAGCTTGTCGCAGAGGTCTTGGGATGGGGTGATGTCTGTGGCTTCGCTGCGTGGGTTGGTGAATTCTTGAATGACACTGAAAAGTTCCTTGGAGTTGGTGGAGTTGGCCAGGATTTTGTTGTGGATGAAGTTCCTTTTGGTGGCTCTGATCTGGTTGTGGTAGTCCGTCATGGCGTCCTTGTAGGTGGTGTGGTTTTCGGTTGTCTTGGTGTTTCTCCAGTTCTTCTCCAGGCGTCTGCAGGTGCGTCTGGCTTCTTGGAGAGCGGTTGTGAACCAGGCGGCTTTCCTGGAGCGTTGTCTGTCGGGGTTGTGTAGAGGGGCGAGCTCATCTGCGCAATTGGAGATCCAGGTGTGGAGTTCTCTGGCTGCGTAGTTTGCGCTGTTTGCGTCGGGTGCCCAGGTGTGGTTGTCTCGGTTGAGGGTGGAGTTAAGTTGCTCGTCGGTAACCTTGCTCCAGTTCCTTCGTGGTGGGCGTGGGGCTGGTTTGGGTGCCTTGGGTTTGTTGATGGCGAAGTGTACGCAGGGGTGGTCGGTCCATGGCGGCTGCGTTGTGTGGCTGAAATGGACGCTGTTTCCTGCCGCGGAGATGGGGTCGAGGGTGTGTCCTGCTCTGTGGGTCGGTGTGTTGACGAGTTGTTTAAGTCCGATGCTGGCGAGGTTGTCACGAAGGATAGTGGAGTTGGGGTCACTGGGGTTGTCGAGGTGGAAGTTCAGGTCTCCAATGAGTATGTAGTTTGTTGAGGCGATCGCGTGGGGTGCGATGAAGTCGGTGATGGTGGTGGCAAAGGGTGTTCGGGGGCCGGGGGTCTGTAGATGAGGGTTCCTCGGAGTGTGGCTTTGGGGGTGGTCTGGATCTTGAAGTGTAGGTGTTCGGCGGAGGGGAAGGTTTCGCTGGAGGTGGTGAGGCGGAGGGTGCTCTTGTGGGCAATGGCGAGGCCCCCTCCTGGGTGGTTGGGGCGGTCTTTCCTCTGGATCTTGTATCCGTCTGGGATGGCGGTGCTGATGTCGTGGGCGGAGGATGCGTTGGTCCAGGTCTCTGTGAAGAAGGCGATGTCGGGCGAAAGAGAGTCTTGACCCTGTGCACCATGGGATCAGTCCAGAACTAACTGCCAGGCCAGGTCCTCCCTGGCCCGGAAACAAGCATCCTGGGACCGGTTTCAGGGTATGTCACCCTTCTTCAGCCAGGCTAGCTTGAATCCAGTGGCACAGTGGTGAGCAAAAAAACGAGGCATTTAGGCCCAGATCTCTGTACTGGGTGAATGTATGACATTGTTCTGCATTCTGTCCATCAAATGCTGTTTTTGCATTAAACCTGAAATAGCAAAACAAACAATCAAATCACAACAAGGTCAGTTTGATGGTGAAATAAAGCCCCTAACTAATGAATAATTATTTAGTTCATGGTCTCACCTACAGAGAGGTTCAGCTGTCTAAGAGTGGGCTTTGGGTCCGGCCGTTGGTTAGGATTCAAGGTTTTTCTTGTCTTTCTCATTTCCATGCTTCTGATTCAATGGTATCTGTGCTTGTGCTTATTCTATCTAGGGAGCATTTTGGGCTCACTGTGTTTGGATGAGTTGTGTCTTTCAGTGCTGATGAGACAGGACTATTTTTTTATTTTGTTTTCAGCTCTACAGGAGAGTGCATTGTTTTTGTCACTTTCTTTCTCTTCCACTCCCTCTCACACGCTATTTTTTATTTATATATTGTTTAATTTTTCGCTAGGGCCTGGCAGTTGCCCACTGTTACCGTGTCATTTATTTTTATTCTTTGTGCTTTCCCTCACTTCCCCGCCCTCCAGTTCTGCGTTTGTTTGCTTTTATTTTTAAATTATTGCAAAGGCCTGGCAGCTGCACACTGCTACTTGTTTGCTCCTCTTGCAATCCCCCCTCATTGTCGCTTATCTTTTTCCTTACCACAATTTCCATGGTATCCTATGAATACTTTATTTTTGATATTCCCATTCCAAAATGGCCATCAGTCCTCTTGGAGCAGTACATTAATAGTGAAGCATTAAGATGGCTGCCGTATATGCATGAATATAGTGGCCATCTTTGAACAGTTTTTTTGCTTTAATAAAAATAATTCAGAGATTGCCACCACATTTGCATGCACACAATCTGAGGCCATCTTGTAAAGATTGCTCTTTTATGGCAGTTCTCAGATCTGCTGACTAAAATAGACTGGGTGAGAAACAGTGAGCATCTGAGTTCTTGAGTTAGATTGCTTTGTTTGATTCATATGTTGCATAGTTATAGTTGTGCATGGTTCAAACATGTTGCTAGAATTAACGGCGAGGAAAATGTGGACTTTTTAGTAAATATCTGCAACTTCTTATCATTATGTATAATGGTAGGATGTATTACCTATGTGAGTAAACCTGCTATCTAATTTTAGCATTAGTTGTTTTAACTTGTATGTAGATGATTACAAAAATATGTTGCCTATCTTTTTAGTGTAATGACTCAAGGGCCAAAAAAGAAAGCTTTATCGCTGGCTGATTCTCTCCTTTTCAAAGCGATTAGCAAATACGGTGCGCTGTTTGGGCCATCCTTTGCCCCAAACAAACAAAACTGCGGCATCTATTTGTTTCTTGTAATTTGAGAACACATCTTCTGGGCTCTAACCCCAACAACTGTCCAACTACTGGATTTTTTCGAAGATTACTAACTGATCCTGGGCACGTGTCCAGCAAGTACTGCGCATGCAATGTGTCATTAGGAAGAACAATGCATTTTTTTGCATTTTTGGTTCAGATGATAGAACTATATCCTTGAGTGGAGTCCCAGGTTCTGGTGAACCCACACTCTGACACATGATCCATGGTCTCCCTAGGAGCTGCAAGTCACTAGGGGCCATGTTAAAAGAAGGGTGTCCTCTGAATACTGTGAAAGTTGCCCCTGCCAGACCTCTTGGTTCTTTAATGTCATTTCTAATTTTTGTTGGGTATTTCTCCAGGAACACTATCAGCTGTGATCCCTGAGAAAGTACTGTGTAAGAAATCGACAATATAAACGAAAGATTATACCCTTTCAAAATACCATCCTCAAGTGTGACATTCACCATGGAGTTTATCTATGGATAAAATGTGCCTTGTGGTATCATCAGTCATTATCTGCAATCACCATCACCCTGGAGTGGAGAGGGGATGTTTACAGCAAGAGGATTTTCTCTCCAGTCATAGGCATCCAGGAATGGAAGTCAAGGCGGTACCTATGTGCAAGTATTTGGGCTCTCCTAAGCTCCAAGTGATGGATGTGATGGTTCAAAGGGCCACATGGAGTCTTCTTCAAAAGTAAACGTAAACTCTCTATCTTCATCACTTCAACCTCAATTTCAGTCTATTATCAACTACTGAACATCCACGCGATGTGTCCTGGCTTCGCAAAAGGGTTTGAGGGAAACCAAGGTCTTCCTTGGTCTCCCCCCTTAACTCCTTTTAGCTCCTGAAGGAAGCCCCCAACTTCTCCCTATATAACCTTCACTTTTCTATTTTTCATCTCCTACAGCTGGCATTAAAATGGATGACTCAATGCTTATCACTGTTTCCTCTAAATATTGCTGACCATAGTATACACCAAACCAGCATCGTTCACTCCATATATAACCAAGGCTATTTCCCTCTAGACTCTTAACAATATTAGATTGCAAGCCTCCCCTCCCCCCATGCCTTCACAATCCACAAATTTCCCTCCAGGTTCATGTTATTCTTTTGTTGGCCCACCCCTGCTGAAACATGTTTTGCAATTAAACTGACATATTTGACTTTTTTGTATTCCAGCTGAAATGTGTAAGTGAATGGCTCCTTTCTCCATTCACTTATGGAGCAAATTTTGAAACAGCCATGTATCAACAGAGGCCAGCCCAGTGTGTCAAAAGTAAATTTATCTTTGCATTTTCAATAACAAATGTTTCACTTTGTAAGTCAGCTGTAAATGTGCATGTAAAAGTTATTGACAGCTGTCTAGTGTTAAACTTAGTAAAATAAAATGGTTCCCTTACTTGCAAACAAAAATGGGCCTGAGCCATGCCTGTGCAAGTAGTATTTTAAAAGTGAAATTTTTAGTTTAACAGCTATTCCATTAAATTGTGTTAAGAAATAGCTAGAAAAATCACTCTGCATGTAAGTAATTACGGAAAATATAAATCAATGAACACATTAGATTTTCTTTACTTACATGACTAAAATGACTTTTGTAGGGTTGTCAAATATGTGCCTCGAGGTTTAGCATGCTTTCTTAATCTTTGCCGTATAGCAAAAACTCCTGGGGCTCAGGGCCTGGACTGCATGTGAAACTGTTATCCATACTTTTAGTCTGACCTTGGTGTCACACTAGCCTGGTGTGTCTGCATAGGCCTAGAACTGTCCATGTTAGTGTGAGGTCAATGACCTGCCGCCTTAGCCTTCACTGGCTCCCCGTCAAGAAGAGATGCCACTTCAAACTGGTCACGCACGTGAACAAAGCCTTCCACAACACGGGACAAGAATACCTGAACAGTCAGCTTCCACCAGCCCACCAGACACCTGCGGTCTGCCTCCCTGGCCCTCGCCACCGTCCTCCGCATCCAACGCACCCAAGCCAGAGGACCCGTCTTCTCCCACTTCGCCACCAAGGTCTGGAACGACCTCCCCATCCACCTCTGAACCTCTACCTCCCTCGCCGAATTCAGGAGCAGATTCAAGACCTGGCTGTTTGAATAAACCCAACCCCACGCAGAGCCTGGATACCCCCCGGGGTGATGAGCGCACTATACAAATACTGATTGATTGATTGATTATCTGGAAGGGTGCACAGATTATGCCCTCATAGTAAGCAGTTGACTGCTTTCCTTGTCCTGGGTACATCACATAAAGTGGTGGCGGCAGCATGCTGTGTTTTATGAATCCACAGTCTGGTCAGCCCTCTTTCTCTGTCTCAAGGAGAGGGTGTTCTACCGACCACTCTCTTTTGTAAAGTTCTGCTGTGATTTGAAACCTGACATTGACTTCCTGTGTGCATGCTGAGTGTGTGCAGTGCATGTGTAGCACCCATGTGGTAGTAGGACTCTGTGTGTTGTGTGAGTCTAAGTACTGGGGCCAGTGGGACCATTGTTGGTGCCCCTGGTTTAGCACTGCACAGGATGGAGGATGAGGACAGCTTCCCCCAGGCAGTAGAAGTGTATTTTCTGCATTCCTGTGAGGCACACAGAGACAGGGCTCCTTTTACACATGCCCTCGTATCATTGTTAGCAAAGGACTACTGGTTAGTTCTTTCTGAGCGCTGATATTGTTTCTAGGCAGATCCTGCCCTTTTGTCTGTTTCTGATTACTGCTTTAGGAAGGCTGATGGCATCCATGTGCAGCAAATTCACACATCATTGTGCACTTGTTTGGGTTCTCCTACAAGGGGCCAGTACCATTGCTACCTGTTGTGAGAACCACCACTTTGCACAAGGTCAAGGGCCTGGAGATAAGCCTGAAAGTGACTTTTGAAAATGAACTAACCCAAACTGGTACTGAAGCCTAGCCGGGGGATCTGCATCTCATGTCTGGAAAATGTGTAAAAAATTAGGGTCAAATCCACCCCACTTTGTTCCAATCCCAAGTTCTTTTGGCCAAGGAAGTGAGTGCTTTGCATAGTACTTGAAGTGCTGCTGTACAACCAGGGTTGGTATGTGCCAGACAGCTAGTCTCCCAGAGGAAAGAGTACTTCAGCTGACTTCTGCATTTTTGCTGGAGGAACAGAGGGTCTGCCTGAAGTGCCTAGAACGATACAAAAGGGGACGATGGACGGAACGTTTGAGCCAATCAAACACTCACCCCCAGTCAACTGATCTGGGCTTAATCCATCATCATTCTTTAGCTCACTCCACCACCCCAGTTCAGACATGGCCATATGCAAATCAGTCTGACCCTGTGCCTCATGGGAACAGTCCAGCCCGAACTGCCAAGCCATGTCTTCCCTGGACCGGAAACAAGTATCCTAGGACCGGTTTCTGGCATTTCAGCCGTCATCAGCCAGGCTTGCTTGAATCCAGTGGCAAAGTGAGCAAGGGACCCACGTCTGGGCATACCCCCGCCAACTTAGGGCGACCAAAGCGATACAAAAGGGGACGATGGACGGAACGTTTGAGCCAATCAAACACTCACCCCCAGTCAACTGATCTGGGCTTAATCCATCATCATTCTTTAGCTCACTCCACCACCCCAGTTCAGACATGGCCATATGCAAATCAGTCTGACCCTGTGCCTCATGGGAACAGTCCAGCCCGAACTGCCAAGCCATGTCTTCCCTGGACCGGAAACAAGTATCCTAGGACCGGTTTCTGGCATTTCAGCCGTCATCAGCCAGGCTTGCTTGAATCCAGTGGCAAAGTGAGCAAGGGACCCACGTCTGGGCATACCCCCGCCAACTTAGGGCGACCAAAGCGATACAAAAGGGGACGATGGACGGAACGTTTGAGCCAATCAAACACTCACCCCCAGTCAACTGATCTGGGCTTAATCCATCATCATTCTTTAGCTCACTCCACCACCCCAGTTCAGACATGGCCATATGCAAATCAGTCTGACCCTGTGCCTCATGGGAACAGTCCAGCCCGAACTGCCAAGCCATGTCTTCCCTGGACCGGAAACAAGTATCCTAGGACCGGTTTCTGGCATTTCAGCCGTCATCAGCCAGGCTTGCTTGAATCCAGTGGCAAAGTGAGCAAGGGACCCACGTCTGGGCATACCCCCGCCAACTTAGGGCGACCAAAGCGATACAAAGGGGACGATGGACGGAACGTTTGAGCCAATCAAACACTCACCCCCAGTCAACTGATCTGGGCTTAATCCATCATCATTCTTTAGCTCACTCCACCACCCCAGTTCAGACATGGCCATATGCAAATCAGTCTGACCCTGTGCCTCATGGGAACAGTCCAGCCCGAACTGCCAAGCCATGTCTTCCCTGGACCGGAAACAAGTATCCTAGGACCGGTTTCTGGCATTTCAGCCGTCATCAGCCAGGCTTGCTTGAATCCAGTGGCAAAGTGAGCAAGGGACCCACGTCTGGGCATACCCCCGCCAACTTAGGGCGACCAAAGCGATACAAAAGGGGACGATGGACGGAACGTTTGAGCCAATCAAACACTCACCCCCAGTCAACTGATCTGGGCTTAATCCATCATCATTCTTTAGCTCACTCCACCACCCCAGTTCAGACATGGCCATATGCAAATCAGTCTGACCCTGTGCCTCATGGGAACAGTCCAGCCCGAACTGCCAAGCCATGTCTTCCCTGGACCGGAAACAAGTATCCTAGGACCGGTTTCAGACGTGGGTCCCTTGCTCACTTTGCCACTGGATTCAAGCAAGCCTGGCTGATGACGGCTGGAATGCCAGAAACCGGTCCTAGGATGCTTGTTTCCGGTCCAGGGAAGACATGGCTTGGCAGTTCGGGCTGGACTGTTCCCATGAGGCACAGGGTCAGACTGATTTGCATATGGCCATGTCTGAACTGGGGTGGTGGAGTGAGCTAAAGAATGATGATGGATTAAACCCAGATCAGTTGACTGGGGGTGAGTGTTTGATTGGCTCAAACGTTCCGTCCATCATCCCCTTTTGTATCATGAAGTGCCTAGAAGCCTACCTGCTGAGAGAGAGTGTGTGCTTGGCCCTACAGGAGCAGAGACTGTCCTGGAGAAGCTAGTCTGTTCCAGGCAGGAGGAGCACAAAGAGAAAGCTGAGTTTCCCCAGAGTGGTGACCTGCGTCGTGAAGGGATCCCTCTGGTCGCTCCATGCAGGTTCCTTCTCAGCTGCATTTAAGATTGTACCTCAATACCCACATATGTCATCAGGCAGATTGCCACTGGCTAAGAGATGGGTACCGCCATGGGAGGACAAAACAGCCAGAGGACACATCACAAGGAGATCAGTCTGCAGACCACAATTGCTACCCCTTGATATCAACACAGACATCAAGAGAGCTTCCGCTGCTGTGACCCAGTGCTGCTGCACAAGCCCATACCACCAATTACCTCCAAGATAATCATCCCCAGGCAAGGGCCCGTACAGCGTACACCTGAGAAGAGCCACTGCCATGAGGGTGCACGCGGGTCTGCTTCCACCACGCTGCACAATTCACCTGTAAGAGAAATTAAACTATCTGCATCTGTGTAGCTTCTTTAGTTCTGATGGTGCTCTATTGATGTGGTATTTTCTCATTACAAGAAGACAGCATTTGCTTGCTACATTCAGGCCCATGATGAAGCTGCTGAGTGTAGATTAGTGATTTTTTTCGAATATTCAATTGAAGAAAAACTCGTAAGATATTTCAATATAACTTAGAGGTCTTCAATCTGTGGGGCGTGACCCCCAGGGGGGCCGTGGAGTCATGGGAAGGGCGTGGTGCTCTTCATTTGCAAAAGACAACATCCCAGATTGCTTCGTCTGGAGTATTAATCAGGGACTCTCCTATCCTGTGAAATCGAAGCCAGGCAGTCAGCTAAACATGCCTTTCTGCCAGTGTGCTGCTGGCCTGAAAGAAATGCAAATTGCACAACGAGTTAATCTGCATATGTAAAGGATGCTTGGTACTGGCTTTAATTGATCAAATCACTTAAAGCTTTGTGAGTGGTAGTGCACAGAGGTAACTGAGCTGTGAAGTTGTTGCTTTTAATTGTCATTGTATTTACATAGCACTTATTATCCCTGAAAAGGTGTTGAAGGGACAGTTATGTAAAAAAAATTGCATTACATAGGGTCTGGGTATTACTAATATCTATGGGCCTCATTTACAATGAAATGGTGTAGGGCAGCGCCACAAGTATTTTTGCTGCACTGCCCTACGCCAGTTAGAAAGGGCAGGAATGGACCATATTTATAAGATACGGTGCATTCCTGTCCTTTCTGCCGGCGCACAATTTGGTGCCTAGTGCCAACACAGGCACCCTTGCACCATGGTGCAAGGGTGTCTGCATTGTTGGCAAGACAAGGTGTACCTTGCTGCACATAAACAGTCCCTGGAGGTTTTTTTCTCTTTCATTGTGTGCTGTAGGATGCAGCACACATAGAAAGAGGAAATAATTGAGGAGAAATAAAGATATTTCTCCTCGCTGCGCATCCCCTGGGGCAACGTACAGTTTTGACACTTCCTCAGGTATACAGATCCTTGTAAATCTGGGAATGTGTCAAAACCCATTGGTGTTGCATGGTAAAACCCACTGCAACGCCCATGGAATGACCCCCTGAAGCAGTGTAAGGCAACGTAGCGGCTTGCGCTGTGTTGCCTTACACCATATCTAGGAGGCCATGAAAAGCCATGCAAAGTGACTTTGCGTGGCATCGTAGCAATGACTCTGCACTCTGCGCAACCAGAGCATCATAAAAAGAGATGCACCGGCAGCACAAGGGGCTTGTAAATAAGCCCCTATATTTTGGAAGCACCATTTTATCGTAAAATATTTTGCGCATTTTGTAGCAGTCTATCTTATATTGTGTGTAATACAAGTATAAAATAAAGAGTTACATATTCACAGTGCGTTCTGTCACAGGCTGTGACCTCATAGCACTAAAAATACACAAGTCACTATTCTCCACTGCACCAACCATGATTTAATTCTGTGGCTCTCTGGTTTCACACAGACCTTTGCAGTGCATTAACTAACAGAGGTTTTATAATGTACTATAGTGCATTTCCCACTGAGTAACAACTTTTTAAATTTATTTATTATTCATTGAAGCTGCCAGCTATTTTATATGTAGCTCACTGATGGTGAAAGACCTAAAACACTTACAGAATATTTTGTTTTTAGCCACACCTTTGACCCAGCCCCCATGTTCAGACTCTCAAGGCCCTCCAGCCCCCCAAAACATGACTGAAGACAACAACAGCAGCAGCCTATTATTACTAGGAGTCAGTTTTTGCTAAAATAGATGCATTTGTTTTCATAATGTTAAAAATAAAAATCGTTTTAGAAAAACAGTATGAAGGAAGATTAAGGGACCATTTCCTACCCTGGAATTAAAGCATACTACTTGGACCTTACAGTTCATCATTAATGATTGTAAATGGTATGTTTTTATTATGATGAATGATGTTCAGCTACCTCCAGTTACATGCAGCTGTAAATACCAAGACGTCCGCATCCCATGAAATATAGTATGGTTTTCCTAGGATGCCGTGCAATAAAGTTGTAGTCCATGCATTGCAGCTATTATATCAAGGGCTACTGGAATTTTGTTATTCTGCGGCCCCAACGATTTTAGCATAATTATAGATTTGCCGCATTTGTCACATAATCCATCATCCGCTGCATAATCTGTTGATTTTAACAATTTTTTTTTTTTTTTTTACTTAAAAGATTCAAAAGCTACTAAAACGCAGTGCCAGGTGTTGCTGCTCAGTAGAAGGCCCTTTGCAAAGCTGCACTGATCACCTTATTGCTATATTTGGGTGTTAAACCGGTACTAATGAGGTGCAACCACAGATTGACCGTTTCTCTGGAGAACATTTATGGTTGTCAACGATAAGGAGGACCAGGTTCTTTACATTTTTGTCAGGAGGGGGTCCTTACGCCTAAAATTTTTTATAGGGGGTCTCGGCATCAAAAAGTTTGAAGAACTGGTCAAAGTATCAGGAGCAGTATTTCTCTTCCACTGCAAACAATGCATGTCCGCTTGGGAAAATTCTATGCTACCCTCTAAGTGCTGCAGAGTAAAGGATTCTTCCACTTTCAAATCCCTAAAAGCAGTCCAGTCTCCTTCTACCTGTCAGGTGTTTTCCACTGAGCATTTCATATCTGTGTTAATGCTCCGCAAATGGCGTCCCGGGCACTGGAAATGGCATTGATCATCAATGACACCTCCATTGACCTCTATGAGTTGTCTGAAGGAAGATCCAGTCATATTTGACCTATTGAAATCATGAGTGCATGAGGTGAGTTGAAGTCCATGGTGATGCATGTCCCTGGATACATGAGATGGATATGCCATGAGTTTTCACTGACTGCATATTTAGGGCTTGTTCAGAGATGTTTGCTGTTCTTTGAGGTAATATTGATTCTCCTGGGTGCAGTATTTACCGGGTGCAGTATTACCATCCCATACTGCACCACAGAATGTGGTAACACTGCATGATTTCCGCCTCTCTGGGTTCCATAACATGGAAAGTGCAGCATTTTCTCTGCATAAATTAACCTAGATTAAGCAATTTGTGCCGGACAGGGCAAAAAAGTACATATTACAATTCCAGTTGCAATCTTAAAACATAGCATGAACATAACATGTGTATTTGTAAAGCGCACATTCATCCAGAAAGGGAATCTTGGCGCTGAATAACAAACGTTAATTTTTGATTCAAGCGCAAAATCCCATTGGCGCCTGAATCGGGTTTACCGGTCATTTTAGATTGAGGGTCAAAGTGTCTGTATTCCACATCAGAATTCACAAGCCCCACAATTGTTTCAAACACTTAAGGGACTTTTTACATTTTGCAAAACTAAAGCCGTATCTTAAAGATAAATCTAAATATTCTTCTTTCAAATGAAACATAGGGAACCAACTCTAACCTGAATTTTATTTTAATTAAATCTGACCAGTGCATGACATAAAATAAAGCAAAACGTTTATATTCAAAACAGTGTTATTCAAATATTTAAATGTTCCTGCATTTATCAGTTTTTATTCTACACTGCACCATTAAGGACGGGTTAAAATGTAGCCTCGCTGTTTACCAGGACATATTAAGAAACAGAATATTTTGAATGGTTATCACTCTCTGCCTACACCAAAAAGCTGAAAATGCAATGTGACAGACTAATAATCCGCGAGACATTTCCTTAATGAGGCACTTAGCCCAATTTACCACTGTTGGAGCCATATGAGGAGAAGTGGCTGGACAGTTTATGAAAACTTTTATGCCTATTAGTGATTAAAGATTATTTTTAAATGAAATGTAAGCCAGAGTAACACGTGCGAAATCCATCTCGCCTTTACAGTACCCAAATACTTTTCTGCTAGTCTGTATCCCATATTGGGCCATAGCTGAATAATGGGGCATTTTTCTGTTTGTATAACCTTCAGATGGTTCAGTTAATATGAGACATTTACATGAAAAAATGGACAAGCATTGGCAAAGCCAATAGGTTTGAGGCTTGCAAACAAGAGCTGACAAAAAAATAAAAAGATGCTTTCGCAGTTCAAAACAATTTAAAAGAACTGCTTTGTGCATGCAATGTATGGATGAGATACATGTGTACATGGAAGAGTGTACTTTTCAGATGTCAAATAGTCCTCTTACATTCCAGTGGTGGAGGAAGGATACACCTAAGCCGCAAGTATATAATACTCCGGTGGGCTGATCTCACAGGGCTTCTTTGGCTCCTGAGCCGAAGATGCCAATAGCAGTAGCAGGCCGAACTAAAGCTCCTTACAGTAAGTATGAAGTACAATATGTTTGCCACGAATGACGCAAGTTCTCAAACACGTAAAACCTCAAAAGGACTGACACTGCAACTGCATTATCTGCCAGGTTGCAAGCTGATTTTTGAATGTACATAAAAGTCAGTAACTATATGCTGAGTATCACAATATGCCCTTTGCCGCATGCTCATGTTGACATGTTAACACAATGGATCCAGCTCGTGTAAATATTTATACCAAAAATTTTAATTTGCAGTTTAAATTGCACAAATTAGTTGTGCCATATTCGGAGCTCTTTAATTACTGATAGGGGATATGAGTTCAGATTGGAATTTTTATGGTTCAACTCTCTTTTATTGGAACTTTATAGAACACATACACTCACCTGGTGAGGAAAAACATTAGGGTAGGGTGGACTGGGGGGAGTCAAGTGCAATCGGATCAGTAACGGGGGCATTGGGAGATTCATGAACTTGCAAACCAGGGGGCGGGTGGAGAAGGAAAGAGGAGAGGCAAGGGAACAGGTCTCAATAGCCCTCTTAGGAGCCGCAGGACAGAGTAGAATTCGTCCACAAGTGGAGCGACCCTTTCGATATGAGCCAAGTCTGATCAGCTGGTGTGTTGCTTCTTGCCTGCCCTCAATCGAAGCACCCTAAGATAACAAGGACAGGTAAATTCTCGATAGTCCCGGCCAAGGAAGCAAATACATGGGCCCTACAATTTATCGAAGCAGGGCAGTTTACGTTCGAGGGAGGCCGTAAGCTTTTCCATAGTTTGTGCAGCCAATCCGAGAGGGTTGGCGTGATGTCCATGCCCCATTTAGATGTGATGACTTGCCTTGCAGCACATAAGACCATCATCATAGCTTTTCCCCTGTCTGACCAGAGTGGATACATTAGCTGGTTAGGGGGACCCAGGAGAGTGTGACTTGGGAAACAGGGGATGTCTGTGTCAAAGATGTCATCAATGTCTTTAAGTACCTTCTCCCAATATCTCTTAAGTTTAGGGCATCTGCAGAGGAGGAGGGTGAGCATGCCCGTTTGGCCACAGTTTCACCAGCAGGTGTCGTTGGCACTGAGGTTCCACTTGCCAAGTCTCTTATCTCATCTCTCCCTATTGAGTCTTGAGAAGATAGCTATAAGGGTCCCTCATAATACTACCTTCAGTGTTTCCCAAAGGAGGGCGATGGAAGTGGTTGGTGTGTTGTTGGAGAGGAGGAAATGTTGGATTTAATTTAATTTGCCATTTATTAATCTGTTAGTAGTTTATTGTTAAGGCACGATTGTTGGTCAAGGGTGGCATAAAAAGGCACATGAAAGGAGATCGTGATGTGGGCGTGACCTGCAGTGCTGCCACGTCTATGTCTATCTTGCCTTTGGCTACCAGAATGCGAGGGGAGACATGAAAATAGTCAATCTCAGCATAGGTCTGATGAGAGGCCAAATAATTAGGTGTAGCACTTTGATGAGGGGTGTTCATGGCGCCACGCATCTGTAAGGTCTATATCCCCCAATCACTGCTGCCTCACATCTGAAATGGCCCTGACTGGTCTTGTTTGATTGCTGACCTATCTTGGGCATTGCTGTAAACTAAATTAAAGTTGCCCCCTATCACCATATCCTGGTCTGGAATTGCAGCCACTAGTCCTCATGCTTTAAGTAGCAAGCCCTCCTGATGGTCATTGGGCACCTAAAGCGTGGCTAGTGTAAAGGTGTAAGTGTCCATTGAAAGTCGTAGGGAAAGGAGCCTTCCTGGGAGTTCTGCTTGGGTATGTGTGACATGGTCAGGGAAGGCGCTGGCAAGCAAAATTGCTACTCCATTCCTTCTTGCTGAGCCCTGAGGACAGGTGCTGTCTGTCAAACCAGAGGGACCACAATCTCTTCCAGTCTTTCTTAAAGAAGTGTGTCTCTTGGAGGAATATGATATCACAATTAGAGTCTTGCAAGAAAAAGAGAAGGGTCAAACGTTTCGCAGGCGCATTGAGACCTCTAACATTAAGGCTCAGGAATTTTAGCATTTGCAAGTGGTGGTAGGACATACTGCATGTAGGACGGTCATGGGGACCTCAGAGCAGCATGTGTGTATCCTGTGTGGATATGTGATGGCCTGCCACAGATGGGACCCTGGGAGTGAGTGAGCATTCAAACTGGGAGGAGGTAGCGTGATGGCTGTTTACATCTGCCATGGTTTCCCTGGGAAAGTCTCAATTCACTGGATCGTGGAATCAACGGCCGGGCAGTTAGAGTGAATAATGGGGAGTGTGGGTGCTCCCCATGGCCAACTTCGAAGGGAAAATATTTATGCTGTCAGTCATGCCTACCGGGCTATTCAGCAAGCAGGTCCCAAAATCCAAGCTTACCATCTTATGGATGCCCTCTGGGACCATCTGCCGTGGGCTACTCATGGGGGCTAATCGAAGTTCTTGTCTTCGGTAGCATCGGACCCCTGAAGGTGCTGTATGAGAGCTCTGCGTACTGAGTGGTGCTCATCTTGGGTTGGCTTGGAAGCGCCTTTTCTTGTGCTGCATCAGTTATTTCTGCCTGGAGATTAGTGAGTGGGGGGGTGGTCCCGTAGCAGAGACTCATGGTCAAATTTCCCCCAATGAGCGTGTGGGCCGAGGATTGCAGAGGCCTCCTCCATGGTGCAGATGACTCATGTTTCTCTGTCCCAGAAAAAAAATAAGCGAAAGGGGTGTACCCATTTATACTTCATTCCTCGTAAGAAGGCAGTCACATCTTTGAGGGCACAGCGCCACTGGAGCTTGGCGGGAGTCAGATCCTGATAAAGCCAAAATTTAAGGCCTAATAAGGTGATTACTCCTTGATCCTTAACCGCCTCCATTAGGCCTCCTTCAAGGGGTAGTTGTGGACGCAAGCGAGGATATCTTGGAGACATTCTGGCAGATTTGAGGGGCGGCCGGCTTTGTGGGTATGGTCCAGAATGATCTCTTTGTTGGCTAGGGCTGGGAGGATGTGGCGGAAAAGGTAGACAACATAGGCCTCAAGGTCCCCCAGTGCTGTCTGGAGGGGAACCCCCTTAATCTGTATGTGAGAGCAGCAGGATCTGTTCTGTAAATTCTCAAGGTAGATCTGTAGTTCCTCACTTTGTTCCCACAATTCAGAATGTCGCGCCGTTGGGCATCAAGGTCTTCCTCTCTGATGTCCCCGCCGGTTTCTAAGGTGGCCACTCATTGGCCGAGGTCCGCCACATCTCACTTGACGTCTTTGATTTCTGAGGTTACCTCTTCCTGGGGCGAGGTTATGTCCTCTCTGAGATTGTCAAAGAGAGTAGCCATAAACGCACGGGCGGCAGGGGCTCATACGTCCTCATCCTCTATGGTGGTGTTTGCCACGCTCAGTGTTGGGGGACCCAAGGCAGTCATATCCCTTTGAGGATCCAGCTTTTTGAAGACTGATTTGCAAGCAGTTTCTTCACTGTGGTGTCACGTTCAGTTTTATGAGCCACCATCCCTTCCCTTGTTCACTGGGCTGTGGGAAGAGTAGGGAAAGGCAGGCAGCCACTGGAGCCCCCTCTTTGTTTGCACAATCTGGTCTGCAGCCGAAAGTCAGACCCCATAGTGCTCCTCCCTCACCTCGGTTGGAGGATTCGCTGGCTCCCGCTCTGTCTCCTCGGGTTGCTTGGGCATCAGGGCTCATCCCCTGGTCCCCCTTCACAAACAGGGACTGTCCAGGGTTCCAGAGGGCTCAGTGTGTATGGCATGATCGGTATCAGACAGTGTCAGGCAGAGGAACCACACTGGAACGCTCCTACCTTGGTCGCCATCTTGGCCATGTTGCCCCATACTGGAATTTTTATAAACTATTTACAAAAGCATATTTGGCCAAGTAGCATGTATTGTGTTATATTATGATAGTTAACATATATAAAGCACTCTTCCACCTAATTGTCATGGCACAGGACCCTGAGGTTTACAGAGTAGGGAATGCCAAGGTTTCAGTAACTTTCTAAAGAGCGTCAATGAAAATACCCTACACAAAGATAGAAGAATTGATGTCCAGAGCCTGACAGAGCCATTAAGAAGGCTCTGTCACCCATTCTAACAGTACTTGTTACCAAAACCTGCTCTAATTCTACGTTCTCTTGAATCATTTCAACAGAACCTTGCTTAAAAAAATTGGGCATTTGCTGATACAGAGTTTTTTGCACATTAGCAAATGCCTTGAACTCCTCTCTCTTGCACTGAAAGAACAAGTGGAAAGTTCTCAGTTTGCAGGAATTATGGACCCATTTATTATGTCTATCATCTAGATAACCTTCCCCTTTTTAGGTCTGGCTTGACAGCACATTTGTCACCAGATCTTATGTGATCAACAAAAAAGAGCTTTCAGAGTACTACTGAGAGAGGGGGCTTAGGCTCCACCCACATGGTTTTCAGAGTGCAGGATTGGATTAAGCCAAAGGTGTGTGCTTCCTCGGAAAAGTGTGCTTATATTACACTTTGTGGTTTGTGGCAAAGCGTCTACTTAGTACAAAAGCACTGAGATGGTTATGGTGGCAAGCCAATGATCATGGTAACAAGCATCATCTGTTTATTATGAAATATTATGTTAAAGGCAGTAGGCCTGATGTATTTATTGTGTACAACATATATTAACATCAATCCATTTAGGGGTGGATTGTTATTTCTCTGTATGAAACAGGGAAGGATTTTGATGCATGGAATATCAGAGTACTCTAGTAAGCAATGGTTTTGGTGTTGATTACCCTTTGTGACAAACTGCGGCTGCAGAATGGTTGAGCTGTGAGAATACGTATTAGGCCATCCTAGAAGAGATAGCATTTTGCTTAGCCAACAGTAATTTTGATTTCCTTTGTAATTTTATGACTGTTTGAACAATGGTTCCCTTTTAGGAATGTTTACACTCAAAAGAATAGGCCTGGGTTGGTTATGGTGACAAGCTAAAGGCCTCATTTGCGCACTGGGAAAAGTTGCGTCTGATGCCACAGGCCTGATCTGCTTCTTATGAAATGTTATGACAAAGGCATTAGAACTAGTTTTTTTTTAACACACTTTGTGTTACAGGCTACACACATATAGTATGTTACATGTAATCTCACAGACTTTTTAGGCCTTCTTGAGAGAGAGAGTATTTTGATTTTCCAGCTGTAATTTTGTATACATTTGTAATTGTACGACTGAGTACAGTAGGCATGAGTTGCTTATGCTAACAAGCCAACAATAACAGATATAGGCCTTGTTTTGCACTAGGAAAAGCTGTGTCACATGTCACAGGTCTGGTCTGTTTATTATCAAAAGTTATAACAAAGGCAATAGCCCTGGCTTACTTAATGTGAAAAGCATTTGTTAAAGCCTTTGTTAAAGCCAATAGGTCTCTAACAGTGGATTGTTATCACACTCTTGGTAGTAGTAGATTTGATTTCATCTGTGATGATTCTTGATTGGCCCTGTTGAGAGGGGGTATATATTGTTTGACCAGCTGTAATTGTATAATTTTTTGTAATTTTATAACTGTATGCATGATGTTTACTCGTTTATATGTACTTCAGTAGGCTTGTGTTGATTATAGTGTCAAGCCAATGTTAAAAGCAATAAGCCTTATCGGGTCACTATGAAAAAGCTATGTCAGATTTCCTACGTGTGATCTGTTTATAATGAAAATATTATGACAAAGCAAGTAGGCCTGACTTACTTATTGTGCAAACCATGAGTTAAAGGCAACAGGGTTTTAAGGGTGGATTGCTATCACACTATGCTAAAGCCCGTAGGCAGGTATTTGTTACATGGAATCTCACAGATTACAATAGTAGGCAAGTGCTTTGGTGTTGGCGACCCACTCAATCAAGCCATGTGGATAGAAGATTTGCACTACGGTATTCCTTATCAGGTTCTATCAGGAGGGATTTTATATTGTTTTACATATATGTAATATTATTATGGTACACCTGATGGGTGCCTTGTGGGAAAGCGTATGCCCAACACAGTAGGACTGAGCTGGGTATAGGAATAAGCCGGTGATAAAGGTTATAGACATGATTGTTCTTTATGAAAATTTGTGATAAAAGCAGTCGGTCTGTGATATTGAATGTTAAAAACATATATCAAAGTCAACAGGTGTTTTAGGGTGGATTGCTATTACTTTTTTTAAAGCCTACAGTTTGTTATGACGGCAAACCAACAATAACCGCAATAGGCCTGAATGGTTCACTCGGAAAAGGTATTTCAGATGGCATAGGTCTGATGTTTTTATTGGGAAAAGTTATGACAAAGGCAGTAGATTTGATTTATTTACTAATAACAGATATATTAAGCCAATTAGCCATTAAGGCTGAATTGTTTTTGCACCATTTCAAAACCTGAAATCAGGTATTTTGCTACATGTAATCTCCCAAATTACCTTTATAGGGAAGGTTTTGATGTTGGCTACCCTTTTTGACAAAGCATTGGGGTTGAAGATTTGCAGTGTAATAATTCTTGCTCTCTTCAGAAGACCTAGTTAGTTTAGCTGTCTGCCATGATCTTGTAATAAAAAATCATTAAATAATATGTTTGGAGTATACACCAAGGCATAGTCACCAAGCAGTATGAAAAAAGGGCACATTGACCCCTGTTCCTGCTCGCCTCATCCCCATCTTCTCTGGTCAGCCCAAATATCAGTTGGGTGTCATAGCCATACTTATAAGTGCATAATGTGAATTGAGCCATATGAAAAAAGTATCATCGATGAAGGCATGCACTATTTGTTCCGCAAAGGCTAGACTAGTCTCAGATAGAAGATGGCTATTCTCTTGCATCAGGTTCTTCCAAGAAATCCAAAAGAAGAGATAATAGTGCAGGGAAAATATTTTCCTAAAAAAACACTTTTGCATCATTACTTGTGGCATGAGACTCAGAGGGAAATAATTCGGATCATGTGTAATTTCCTGATCCCGATGATAAGATTACAGCTTTTAACTGGCCATGATTTCTAAAGGCAGAGGACAGGGTATGTGTGAGCAGCTGGAATAAGAATGGTGTAAAACCTTGGTCAGAGTGCAATAGGATTCTAGTTTCTGTACTCTGTTGGGAACCTTGGTGATCTAAGATTTAAACACCTTGGATATTGTCTAGATAATATGGGATAGTTTTTTTCGGTTGGGATGAATTGCACAGTATGGATATATACAGCACTGTTTACATGACACTCACCTTCCAGTATCACCTGGACATAGTCTTGGGCTGACATCTTGTCCTTGCGGGCAAAGCACTGGTAGGCACCACTGTCGCTCTTTACCATGCCGTCCATTATAAGGTTGTCATGGTCTATCCCGCTGATCCTCACATTGTTGCCAGTGGTGATAATCTCTCCATTCCTATACCAGGAAATCTCATGGTCCTCAGCTCCAGTCACACTGCATAACAAGGACACCTGGCTCCCAACACTGCTCTTCACTTTCCGCGGACTGATGGTGGCTTTGAGTGGCTCTGCAAATGGGCATAAGAGAAAATTGTTGGTAACATTATGTGTGTCAAGACCAGAGCTAAATGACTGGGTTAAGCCTGACTCATTTTAATAATCCAAGTGTCAGAGGTCAGAAGCTTTCCATAACATGTTTCTCACGGATGATGGATGAGGTGAGTCTTCAACAGGTGGAGCTAAAGAAACAGTATTCAAGGAGCACTTTGTTAACCATTAATCAGGACTGGACTGAGAACACAAATAAGACCTGGCAAGTTTATCGGTCCGGCCCCCGGAAGGAAAAGGGGGGAGGGGAGGTAGAGCAGGGGGTGAGCAAGGCTGCAATTGTGAAGCACTGCTGCTTAACTAATCCGGCCCCCAGCACTGCTGCTTTTGTTACTGGGGGCCGATATTGCAGCACTGCTGCAAAACCGGCCCCCAGTAACAAAACCGGCCCCTACCACTCCAAAACCAGCCCTCACCCTTCCAGCCTCCCTGGGAAACACCCGATGCCCACTACGGCCAGTCCGGCCCTGCCATTAATATAGACCTTCCCAGCTCCCGCAGCATCCAGGCTGACAGCACAAATCCCCTGGTTTGCTCCTACATACTAGGGATGCCATCTCAACACCTCCCCCCTCCTTCACTGAATAGTTACTTCCTGTTAGGGTTGCACTTTCGATTATGACTACACCAAACGGCGACAAGCATCATCCTGCGCAATGCTGCAGGTAGTGAGTGTGGTTGTGTGTGCAGCCTCCAATGGAGTGGACTCATCAACTGACACATCACCATCAATTAGATATTTAAAATCATTTAACTAAGTGCACTTAACGACTTAACGCCTCTGTGTACATTGTACCCTATGCCACTGCCAGTAGTTACCCAAAGCTAGATGTAGAAGGACTTTGAAACTTGCTTGTTACAGAGAGCATGGTTCACTACATGGTTTACTTTTAATGGTCATTTCAGTTCCTAATTGAAAAAGGAACTAACTTCTGTTCTCTTGCTGGATTTCTTTCTTGAGATAGAGGTGGCCAGTACTCCTCACTTCATTTAGTTTAACTGTCTTCTATAAAGTTGACCAGCAGGTGCTTCTAAAAAGGATTAAGTAAAAACTGTGCTTGGGGGCTGGCTAGGTTAAGGTTTTATTTTCACATTTTCTAGACTCGAAAGGACCATTTATAAGTAGTGAAGGAATACGGTATGCTTATACCATGTGTATTTGTACTTCTGATTCTGGCAATACCTGACAATCACAAGCCTTTCCTTGGGAAGGAGGAATAACATTCAGATATCGTCTTTAAGAACTGATTTCTGAGTGTTAGTCCTCATTTGTGCACGGTATTCCACCTGGACATTTTCCCTGTTTTGAGTTGTTCAACCATGCAGGTAAAATGCGAAAAACGCATTTTACCATATGGTGTTCCTGCTGTAATTGGCAGCACTGGAATCCCTAGACCGACCTTATTCTGCCCTAGGTCTCAGAAAATTAATATTGGCCTTTTACATCACAAGAGTTAGGATCTGCCATCCTGGTTTGTAACAACGGTATCTGGATCTCTGCTTGCAGAGCAGTTCGAAGGAGGAAGAGGGTCACCCTCAGGGATATCTTTACTTGAATAAGGAGAGTGAGATGGCTTTGAGCATATCCTGATATAGCTAGTGATGGAGCAGAGAAAATAATTTTTTTTAACCCCTAACAAATTTTATAAATAATTAATAAAATGTTCGTTTAAATGTATTAATCAACACTGTACGTGAGGGAAGGGTAACACACAAGTATATGGGCTGAATAATCTATTAACGAATGTCTGTGTGTCTAATTATAACATAAAAATAATTGCGTACTAAATTTATAATAAATGCATGATTTGTGCTTCATAGAATATAAACGTGTCGTTGCAAAAACAATAGTGATGGTAAGTAAGGAACAGCTTAAATGTTGCTTTCTGCTAGGTAATAACTAATTGGGGTACGTAGATGACGGGTGGGAAACGAAAAGGCTATGTTTCTCTATTTTAATTATGTTTTGTTTATTTCAAAATAGTGCTTCTAAGTATAAACGAGTGGCGATATAAAATGGCTGCCGGTTAATGAAGTGCGCATGTGCGGGGAAACGCGTGACAAGGGAGAAAAAGTTGAGAAAAGCTAACAACGTGATGAGGCTGAGAGGCTAGGATGCAAGAATGGTCAAGGCTGATGTGACCTAATTGAACTGATAGTGTGCCGTGGTGATCAGCAAGGAACCGTGGGAAACCGTTTTAAGAGAAAGGACAATGCCTGCAGAGTTCTCGAATGTATCGAAAGAAGTTACAAATGTACTGATCGAAGCGGATGGAAACATGTCTTGAACTGTGAGAAAGGAAATGATCATATACATTCCAAAGGACAAGTTGGATCCGGGAGAACTTGATTAAGAAACGAATAGATGAAATGAATGGACCAATGAAAGAAAAGCGTGTTATTAATGTTGCAACAATTAGTTAGCAAAGTTAGAATTAGGGTATAAGAGGGCCTACTCTTAGTGGGAGGGGGTCACAGTCGGAGTTGGAGAGTCGTAGTCAGAGTCGGTGTTGGTGTTGGTGGCTTCCAGTGCTGGGTGGTCCAGATCGATCCATTTACTGAGCGGGAGATGCTGAAAGACTGTTAGATGAGACGGGTTGCAGGTAGCTGATGCTGACGAGCTGAAGTTTCTGTTGCTGTCTTATTTTTTCAGTTGAGTATGAGAATCAAGATATTTTTAATTCGTAAACTTAGGTTAGAAATCCTTAGGCTAAATTAGGGAAGATAGGCAGGTAATTAGGGTTTTTGCTTCATGATAAAATTTCCTTTCTGCAATAAAATTGATTTTGCGTAATAAATATTTGAATTAACAATGAATGAATAATTGAATAAAAAGTCTAAATTCTTTCTCATGCTTTTAAAAATTATATAAAACTTAAGATTCTTAAATCAAACGACTCAGGGGTCGATTCCGATTCGGGCCGGAAAAAGCACCGACCGACTCGGAGCCGGAAAAATTACCGACCGACACGTACCAGTGGCGCCCGACACGCCAAGTACGATGCAAGCCGCGATAAATCCGACCGACACGTTAGGAAACCAAGCCGACCGACCGAGCCGCTCGGAAAATAGCAATCCGGCCGGAAAAACACGCGAATCCAACCGACCGACACGCACCCGGAACAAATCCGACCGAATCGTACCCGCCAACTCCAAACCGCAAAGTACGATGCAAGGCGCGAAAACACGACCGAGTCGGACGGAGGACAAGCCGTACGACCGACACGCATACAAAACCGAGCCGAAGCAACACAATACACCGCGACCGACGCGTACGCAGCATACAAAACTGCACAAACACAGCGTGAACGAAACGGAAAACACCGTACGAGACCAATGCAGGGTCCGACTCGGTCACAAGAACGTTTCCAACATACACAAACAGCACAAAGGAAAAATCAACCAAAAAAGGCCAAACAAGCAATTACCAAGCCAATAAATACTGGGGGGGTGGGGACAGAGAACAAAGACACACCCACAACTCCACCTATATAAAGGACACAAATCACTACCATGAGCCTTTGCAAATGCCATTCCACTGCCAGCACCCAAGAGAAAGCAACCACACACCCACAGCTCATCCCTCACACAAGCCACACACCATCAGCACACCAACAAATACCTACCTCACATACACCCAGCACAACACACACCCACACACCCTCACCTGCACACCAACACACACATCACCCACCATCACCACCCATCACCATGCCCCCCAAGAAGAATCCCAAGTTCCTAGATAGTGAATTGGAAGTCATGGTAGACGAGATCCTCAGGGTGGAGCCACAGCTGTTTGGCACTCTGGTCCAACAGACCCCCATGTCGCAGAAAACCAAGATGTGGGAGAGGATCATCAACAGGGTGAACGCCCAATCACCATGTCGGCGCACAAAGACGGACATCCAGAACAGGTGGTATGACGTGCGCAGGAGGGTACGGGACCTGCTGAAGATAGACTACATCAACAGCCAACACACCGGCAGTGGCCCTCCTGCCAAGCCAATATACCTCAGGCCCTGGGAGGAGAAGGTGCGGGCCATCCTTCCGCCAGTGAGCGTATATGGACTAGAGAACATCCCAGAGCCTGGTGAGTACACAACAAATGTACACAATAAACTGCCACAAAACACACACATCACTGTCAAGGGGAGAGTCAAACCATGCACTCATAGCAATTACACAGCAACTAGAACAGAATCATCCCAAAATGTGTATGTCAGTCAGATAAACACAACACATGCCATCAAAAAAGTCACATCCAACTGTGCCAACACATGTACAAACACAACCACAACTACAGCTAGGCAGTGGCACAAAT
This sequence comes from Calotriton arnoldi, assembly GCA_963921515.1. Taxonomy (NCBI): domain Eukaryota; kingdom Metazoa; phylum Chordata; class Amphibia; order Caudata; family Salamandridae; genus Calotriton; species Calotriton arnoldi. The sequence continues at coordinate 809,109 of CAWUFW010008931.1, forward strand.
AGAACTAACACACACATCCACACATGTAGCCACCACAACAACACCAACACACAGTGAAGACCACTCAAAGGAAGGAATTCTGTGTATGCTGGCCAAGTCAGTGTAGCCAATAGCATCATGGGAGTCGCAGTCACACATATTGCCCCCCCCACAACTGTCCCATCAACACCACCCTGAACCATGCTCACATCACAGGGAGTGGAGAAGGACTCACAAGATGGCTGACACTGGCTACTGCTGTGGGGAGCACAAGGCCCTGCTGGCAACTGTGCACCAACAAACAGCAGGACACCACTGACTGACATCCTGAGAGACAACTTCCACTCCCTGCAATGCAAGCACGTTCCATGGTGGGATATCTGGCTGGCTGGCTGGGTGGGAAGGGGGACTTGCAGCACTGACTATAGTCACCAGCACCTCCCCTCACCCCCCCCAACACAAACTCCACAGTACCCACCTGGTAGAATGCAATGCCCTCCATCCTAACACAAGATCCCACAAAGCACCACCACCCTGGGTTATGTTGTGTGAAGCACAGGGACACTCTTGGGACTCTTAGCCAAACAACTGCCAGGACAACACTCCCAGCCATCCTGTCAGCACAGCCAGCCCACCCCACAGGGAAGCAGAGTCAAAAGGAAGGAAGCATGGGCATGCTGGGAAGGGGGTGGAGGCAATAGCATGATGGGAGTCGTAGTCACAGACATTGCTCACCCCCACAACTGTCCCATCAACACCACCCTGAACCATGCTCACATCACAGGGAGTGGAGAAGGACTCACAAGATGGCTGACACTGGCTACTGCTGTGGGGAGCACAAGGCCCTGCTGCCAACTGTGCACCAACAAACAGCAGGACACCACTGACTGACATCCTGAGAGACAACTTCCACTCCCTGCAATGCAAGCACGTTCCATGGTGGGATATCTGGCTGGCTGGCTGGGTGGGAAGGGGGACTTGCAGCACTGACTATAGTCACCAGCACCTCCCCTCACCCCCCCCAACACAAACTCCACAGTACCCACCTGGTAGAATGCAATGCCCTCCATCCTAACACAAGATCCCACAAAGCACCACCACCCTGGGTTATGTTGTGTGAAGCACAGGGACACTCTTGGGACTCTTAGCCAAACAACTGCCAGGACAACACTCCCAGCCATCCTGTCAGCACAGCCAGCCCACCCCACAGGGAAGCAGAGTCAAAAGGAAGGAAGCATGGGCATGCTGGGAAGGGGGTGGAGGCAATAGCATGATGGGAGTCGTAGTCACAGACATTGCTCACCCCCACAACTGTCCCATCAACACCACCCTGAACCATGCTCACATCACAGGGAGTGGAGAAGGACTCACAAGATGGCTGACACTGGCTACTGCTGTGGGGAGCACAAGGCCCTGCTGCCAACTGTGCACCAACAAACAGCAGGACACCACTGACTGACATCCTGAGAGACAACTTCCACTCCCTGCAATGCAAGCACGTTCCATGGTGGGATATCTGGCTGGCTGGGTGGGAAGGGGGACTTGCAGCACTGACTATAGTCACCAGCACCTCCCCTCACCCCCCCCCAACACAAACTCCACAGTACCCACCTGGTAGAATGCAATGCCCTCCATCCTAACACAAGATCCCACAAAGCACCACCACCCTGGGTTATGTTGTGTGAAGCACAGGGACACTCTTGGGACTCTTAGCCAAACAACTGCCAGGACAACACTCCCAGCCATCCTGTCAGCACAGCCAGCCCACCCCACAGGGAAGCAGAGTCAAAAGGAAGGAAGCATGGGCATGCTGGGAAGGGGGTGGAGGCAATAGCATGATGGGAGTCGTAGTCACAGACATAGCTCACCCCCACAACTGTCCCATCAACACCACCCTGAACCATGCTCACATCACAGGGAGTGGAGAAGGACTCACAAGATGGCTGACACTGGCTACTGCTGTGGGGAGCACAAGGCCCTGCTGCCAACTGTGCACCAACAAACAGCAGGACACCACTGACTGACATCCTGAGAGACAACTTCCACTCCCTGCAATGCAAGCACGTTCCATGGTGGGATATCTGGCTGGCTGGGTGGGAAGGGGGACTTGCAGCACTGACTATAGTCACCAGCACCTCCCCTCACCCCCCCCCAACACAAACTCCACAGTACCCACCTGGTAGAATGCAATGCCCTCCATCCTAACACAAGATCCCACAAAGCACCACCACCCTGGGTTATGTTGTGTGAAGCACAGGGACACTCTTGGGACTCTTAGCCAAACAACTGCCAGGACAACACTCCCAGCCATCCTGTCAGCACAGCCAGCCCACCCCACAGGGAAGCAGAGTCAAAAGGAAGGAAGCATGGGCATGCTGGGAAGGGGGTGGAGGCAATAGCATGATGGGAGTCGTAGTCACAGACATAGCTCACCCCCACAACTGTCCCATCAACACCACCCTGAACCATGCTCACATCACAGGGAGTGGAGAAGGACTCACAAGATGGCTGACACTGGCTACTGCTGTGGGGAGCACAAGGCCCTGCTGCCAACTGTGCACCAACAAACAGCAGGACACCACTGACTGACATCCTGAGAGACAACTTCCACTCCCTGCAATGCAAGCACGTTCCATGGTGGGATATCTGGCTGGCTGGCTGGGTGGGAAGGGGGACTTGCAGCACTGACTATAGTCACCAGCACCTCCCCTCACCCCCCCCAACACAAACTCCACAGTACCCACCTGGTAGAATGCAATGCCCTCCATCCTAACACAAGATCCCACAAAGCACCACCACCCTGGGTTATGTTGTGTGAAGCACAGGGACACTCTTGGGACTCTTAGCCAAACAACTGCCAGGACAACACTCCCAGCCATCCTGTCAGCACAGCCAGCCCACCCCACAGGGAAGCAGAGTCAAAAGGAAGGAAGCATGGGCATGCTGGGAAGGGGGTGGAGGCAATAGCATGATGGGAGTCGTAGTCACAGACATAGCTCACCCCCACAACTGTCCCATCAACACCACCCTGAACCATGCTCACATCACAGGGAGTGGAGAAGGACTCACAAGATGGCTGACACTGGCTACTGCTGTGGGGAGCACAAGGCCCTGCTGCCAACTGTGCACCAACAAACAGCAGGACACCACTGACTGACATCCTGAGAGACAACTTCCACTCCCTGCAATGCAAGCACGTTCCATGGTGGGATATCTGGCTGGCTGGGTGGGAAGGGGGACTTGCAGCACTGACTATAGTCACCAGCACCTCCCCTCACCCCCCCCCCAACACAAACTCCACAGTACCCACCTGGTAGAATGCAATGCCCTCCATCCTAACACAAGATCCCACAAAGCACCACCACCCTGGGTTATGTTGTGTGAAGCACAGGGACACTCTTGGGACTCTTAGCCAAACAACTGCCAGGACAACACTCCCAGCCATCCTGTCAGCACAGCCAGCCCACCCCACAGGGAAGCAGAGTCAAAAGGAAGGAAGCATGGGCATGCTGGGAAGGGGGTGGAGGCAATAGCATGATGGGAGTCGTAGTCACAGACATAGCTCACCCCCACAACTGTCCCATCAACACCACCCTGAACCATGCTCACATCACAGGGAGTGGAGAAGGACTCACAAGATGGCTGACACTGGCTACTGCTGTGGGGAGCACAAGGCCCTGCTGGCAACTGTGCACCAACAAACAGCAGGACACCACTGACTGACATCCTGAGAGACAACTTCCACTCCCTGCAATGCAAGCACGTTCCATGGTGGGATAACTGACTGGGTGGGTGGGTGGGTGGGAAGGAGGTCTGGCTGTCAACCAAACACAATCAATGCAGACCATGTTCACACCCCAGAGAATACATAGAAATGCCCAAATAATGCAGGACAATGTGCCACACCAATATCAACCCCTGACTGTGACGACTTAGGACAATACAATGTACAGGCCCGCACCCCGAGGCACAGTCACAACTGTCAGGTGTGTCAACCACTGATGCCTGCAGAAACATGAAATACATTGTTTGTGTCTCCCAAAAACAGGTGATGATAGGGACACAGCAGCAGACGCTGAGGAGTCCCAGTCCCAGGCTCAAGAGGATGCCGAGCTCACTGGCGTCGTACAGCCTCTGTCCTCCTCGGACGATGAACAACCTGGCACATCCGGTGCAAGTCAACTTGCTGCACCAGCAGGACCACCAGCTGCAGCACCAGCAGGTCCACCAGCTGCACCCCCTGCACCCACCCCTCCAACGACTGTCACCACGAATACCATCCCTGCCGACATGGACAGAATAAGGAACAACACCAGCGCAGTGACCCTGGACCAACCTGGGGCCATGGACACCACCACCACCACCACCCCCCAAGGTGGACCAGGGTTATCTGTGCGTGCAACTGCACACACTGCACATGTCAGCAGGGGTGGTGGGAGGGGTGGGAGACAGAGGTCGCTGCTTGCAGACGTTGCTGGTGTGCATGAAGACCCACAACTGGTACGCATAGCTGATGCGTACCAGTCCAGCACCGGAGAGCTCAGCCAGGTAGTGGGGCTCCTCAGAGACATCAAACAGCAGCAGGCTGCCCATCATGCCCGCTTGGACTCCCACATGTCCCACGTGGAGTCACACATGTCACGTGTGGACTCCCACATGTCCCGCGTGGAGTCCAAGTGGGATGTACTACATGAGATGACGGCGGTGCACAGGGACATTTTACAATGCCTCCGCCAGATGAACAGCAACCAGTCCACACCTCCCTGTGTGCCAACAACATCTGGTACCGAACAAACTGCAACTGCCACAGGGAGGGAGGAGGACTCTGGCGGAGAGTCCCCTGCACCGCAGCAGCCTGCACTTGAGGGCCCCCCCCCAAGAAGAGGGGTCGTCCGAGGAGGGGAAAGTGAGAGGCTGATGGCCAAGCGCAACTCCCAGGAAGCCTGAACCTGTTCTGGATTTTCGCCTTTGTGCACAGACTGTTCACCCTGTTGATGGCAACACTACTCCCACACATTGCATGGGGAGTACAAGTTGGAACAATGTGTCAGACAACTGTGGCCCCGATACTGGGGATCCTGTCTACCTGGACTTTCAATTCACCTAGGAACTTGGGATTGCAAGATTCATGTACAGCACAATCCATCCTATGCACTATTAACACAGATGTATCACAATAAACACACTAATACACCATACTTGCCTCTGTCGTGATTCCAACGTGGGTGCTGTTATGGGGATGATGAACTGCAAAATTACACTGTGTATGCGAACTGCAACAGCAAGGACAACACAGGCATGTGAGTACAGGCAACGTGACACATATGAGGGAGACACACCACCAGGGCTACACAACACATACACACCTAGGCCATCTGACTCATTGCCTACACTGATGTTGCCAGGGAAGACGGTGCAATGCACAGACACCACACCCATTCCCAGTTGTAGTCAAGTAGCCCACAGGTGCAGTAAGCAAATGGCAGTCAAATGTGTGACCACAGACAACGCACATCACTAAGTGAAGCACAGGTTTATTACACAGTAGCAACATGCCGTAACCACTACAGATGCAAGGTAACCCCACCTGGTAGCGGGCACACAGTCAACAACTGTAGACGGAAGGAAGTCCATGGGTGTGGCGCACATCACCTGTAGGGACACAACAGCTACCAGCCTGGATGTGCAATCACGTCGTCGGTGGACACAGTTGACCAAACGAATCTGAAAGTACCCTGTGAAGGACAGAAATGACACACAGTCAAAAGCAATGCAGTACAGGACAGATCAGCAAAACTCATGCACAATACATGTTACAAGATACCCACCCAGAACCAAGTTAGCATGTCAACACTGTTGGGGAGTACAGCCCACCTGTCACCACACATCGCAACACACATCCTGTCAAGTAGCCCATGGACACACTCCAACAGCACCAGAGCACCACCCACACATCATGCCAACTCACATCATTCACATGACACCTCAGGATACTCACATTCAGCTAAAGAAGTTGGTGATGAGCTGTGTGCGGACATCACCATCACCATCATCATCATCATCATCGTCACTGGCATCGTGGTCCAGGCCAGGATCCTCCACAGGTGGCGGATGTTGGTCATCGTCATCCTGGATGAGAGGCAACTCCTTCCGCACTGCCAGGTTGTGGAGCATGCAGCAGACGATGATAATCTTGCACACTTTCGCAGGGGCATATGGGAGGGACCCTCCGGTCTTGTCCAGGCAGCGGAAGCGGCTCTTCAGGAGACCAAAGGTCCGCTCAATCACTCTCCTGGTCCGACCATGTGCCTCATTGTAGCGCATCTGGGCAGGTGTCACAGGGTTCCTGAGGGGTGTCAGCAACCACGGCATGTTGGGGTATCCCGAGTCACCTACGGACAGACAAGTGCACATCAGCTGACTTGGAAAAGTGGGCGGAATACTACAGATCAGATCACACACAATGGCACAAAGTCAGTACACACCGACAAGCCAGGCACGCTGGTTCTGCATCTGTGCCATCAACCTGGGGATGCGACTACTCCTCATCACAAAGGCATCGTGTGCTGAACCAGGGAAACGGGCACACACGTGTGTGATGGTCATGTCTGCAAGACACACCACCAGTGCATTGACCGAGTGGTAGTGCTTGCGGTTCCTGTAGGCCTGCTCCTGGGCCTGTGGTGGTACCAAAGCCACATGTGTCCCATCAATGGAGCCAATGACATGCGGCATCCTCCCCAGGGCATAAAAGTCACTCTTCACGTCAGTGAGTCGTCGCAGTCTAGGGAAATATATGTACCGGTTCAGGAAGAGCAACATTGCCGCCAAGAAATCGCGGAGCACACGGCTGAACATGGTCTGTGACATCCCACCAGCAGACGCCACAGTATGTTGGAAGGTACCGGTGGCAAAGAAGTGTAGGGCTGCCATCACCTTCACCTTGGGGGTCAGCGCTGTAGGATACGGCCGGCCAGGCTGCAAATGTGGGGACAACTGCACTGCCAAATCCTCAATCAGCTGCCTGGTGAAGCGGTACCGTCGGATGCTGTCCCGTTCCACCATCGTTGCCAGGTCTGGGAATGGCCGATGGACAGCAGGAGCCCTGCAGTGCAGAGGAGAAGTAAGCAAGATCGTCAGTCACCCCACATATGCGGCATTGAACACACTCAAGTTCCCAACATACATCATCATGAGGCACAACTACATGAAGTGTGCAGTACCGGAACGACATGTATGGTACATACATGGCCAACATCTGTCAACACGGTCCTACAGGTGGCATCAATTTGTCCCAGGTTGGCCCATTGGATATCATGATGCTGTGTCAAAGTCACCCCCCAGTGACATGTGAGGACAGATGTGCCCCAGGCACCACAGCTCAACGACAGGCACATTCCCAGGGACCCTGTAATGCCACATGGACACTGGCATCACCTGGAGTATCATGTGTACACCACAGCAAAACAAACATGACCCCCACAGGTAGTGGCTACACTTGCCATGGCAGGAGAGCCATGGACGTCTGTGACACACACGCACAACATCAGAGTCCATGCACACACAACGTGGATGTGGAGACTGTCTCCCATTGTGCACATGAAATCAGAGACATTGTAAACACTACATGCACAAAGACTGTGGAGGGCCATCACTATTGTGCCACTGGGACACCCTGGCTCAAACATACCGTCCCACATGGGACTCACGGGGTATGTGACATGACATACACAAACACCACTGTGAAATGTGACCATGACACATGCACAGATATGAACAGTTGCACATCACAGTGGTCACGTACACGTAACACCCAGGATCCTGTCCCCATGAACACGTGCACAGCCTGGGGGTGGCTGCCCACAGGTGACACCCACAGGACAACATGTACACCAACATACACACAATAGGAAATGCAGCCTTACATGCCTTATGATAAGGTTTGGACAGGCTGTCGTGATGTAGGTGTGCCCCTCACTCCCTGGGAGCTATCTGTGGCTGGCATATGTCCATCTGAGACAGGCATGCTGACCTATGCCAGTCACATATACAGTGATGCGTTGAACAGCAATGGACCGATCGGTGCCTCCGGCCGGCCCATTGCTTTCAATGTGTGCGGGTACGCGTTGTACCCCTGTGCGCGTTGAACTGCAATGGACCGATCGGTGCCTCCGGCCGGCCCATTGCTTTCAATGTGTGCGGGTACGCGTTGTACCCCTGTGCGCGTTGAACTGCAATGGACCGACCGGTGCCTCCGGCCGGCCCATTGCTTTCAATGTGTGCGGGTACGCGTTGTACCCCTGTGCGCGTTGAACTGCAATGGACCGATCGGTGCCTCCGGCCGGCCCATTGCTTTCAATGTGTGCGGGTACGCGTTGTACCCCTGTGCGCGTTGAACTGCAATGGACCGATCGGTGCCTCCGGCCGGCCCATTGCTTTCAATGTGTGCGGGTACGCGTTGTACCCCTGTGCGCGTTGAACAGCAATGGACCGATCGGTGCCTCCGGCCGGCCCATTGCTTTCAATGTGTGCGGGTACGCGTTGTACCCCTGTGCGCGTTGAACTGCAATGGACCGATCGGTGCCTCCGGCCGGCCCATTGCTTTCAATGTGTGCGGGTACGCGTTGTACCCCTGTGCGCGTTGAACTGCAATGGACCGATCGGTGCCTCCGGCCGGCCCATTGCTTTCAATGTGTGCGGGTACGCGTTGTACCCCTGTGCGCGTTGAACTGCAATGGACCGATCGGTGCCTCCGGCCGGCCCATTGCTTTCAATGTGTGCGGGTACGCGTTGTACCCCTGTGCGCGTTGAACTGCAATGGACCGATCGGTGCCTCCGGCCGGCCCATTGCTTTCAATGTGTGCGGGTACGCGTTGTACCCCTGTGCGCGTTGTACCTCAATGGACCGATCGGTGCGCACCCATTGACAATGGGCTTGCCTGGCAACGGACGCGTTTTCGAATTTCGAACGAGTCGGTTGCTGGAAAATCAGTTGGTCACCCACAACAATGTTGCAAAATCATGTATGTCATGAAGTTGAAGTTTTGAAGGATGCTGTGGGCGTGTTTTGGTGCTGCTATTCCATGGATTGGCCAGATTCAGAAGATGCAAACGACTTGGACCTATCACTTTGGACACAAGGGACAGTATCTGCCTCTCCAGCACATATATATTGCTGCCTGTTCCCCTGAGAGCCCACTTGCCTGCACTACATGCTCCAGGACGACATCTGCCACTGCACTGCTGCTGTCTCTGCCCCTCTGGACCCTGCAATGGCACGTACTGTGGAGAGAGCCCCAGCCTTCAGCCTTGAGGAGAACCAGGCCCTGCTGGACAGCCTACTTTCCACAGTACAGCAAGCTGTATGGGACACCAGGGGAGCAGGTGAGTGTTCTGTGCACTGCCTTTCTGAATGTGCATTTTGTCTGACTAGCAAGGCTGAGAGTCAGCACACCACTGGCTAGCAGGCTCACTGAGTAGTTGTCACCCCCCATAGTGTGTAGTGACTTGCACTGGACAGGTATGGTGCAGTGACAGTGCTTCTGAACAGGGTTTTACTCCCCATGCAATGATACCATGTAGTGACTTCTGGAAAACTGTCCATGGGCAGCCGTGCACTGCCTGGGTACACCATGTGCCCCTGTGATTGCGACATGTATATGCAACTGTGTCATGCACGGATATGTTGCATGTGTAGTAATGGCCTTATCACTTTGTCATCCTGACAGGCTTCTGCCCATCGGAAGCATGAGATATGGAAGGACATCGTCCGGGCTGTCCGGTCCGTGGGGGTCTACAAGCGCCGGATCCGCAACTGCCAAAAGAGGTGGCAGGACCTTCGGGGCTGGACCCGGAGGATTGCACGGGTCCAGCTGAAGCTGTCGCCTCCTCGCAGGAGGGGCGGAACACGGACCCTGACCCCCCACATGCTCAGGATCCTGGCGGTGGTCTTTCCAGACCTGGATGGGCAGCTGAAGGCCAGAGAGCAGCAAGGAGGGGGTGAGTCAAAGACTGCACTGTGTACTCTGTCTAACATGCTATGTGCCCTCCTCGGGCCTGGTTAAACTGCCACAGTACAGCAGTCATGTTGTCCAGGAGCCATGTCCCTCTATTGTGCACTGCCCACTCCTCATCTGATACCCAGGTGTGGCCCTTACATGCAGGGAATTCTGTCACTTAGGACTGTGTCCTTGCAGTTTGCTTGACTCAAGGTGGGAGACAGCATCTGTTTCCCTGACTCTGTGGTGGGCATCATGGGTGGGTCCATTGCTTACACAATGCCTGTATTCTGACATGTATTCAGCGTGTTACTTTGATCTGTGGTCCAATTGCTGAGCTGATCCACCACATGTGGCTGGGGTACCTGGCACACACCCATGCTGCGGGTGGGAACAATGTTTGGGCCCCAGGAGTATGTATATGACGTGTGTCACACATACTTAGCCAGCTGCCTACAGTCCAGGGCTCATCCCTCATTCATGTGGGGCTGGACAGTCATGCCTACTCCAGGCCATACAATACACTCTGTACTCCCACTCCCGTGTATCAGCGGACACATTGTGCACAGTGATTTGACCCCTCAGGTGTCTGCCTCTGTGTCAGTGTGCTGTGGATTAGTCGCCAGGACTGCTGTGGAGTTTCTTGGTAGGGGCTCAGCATGCCACTGGAGATGTGACCATAGGAGACGATACTTGTGTGACACATAGGTGTCTGATCAGCTGCCCATGCAGACTGGGGCATGTAAATGTGAAGTTCAGGCAGCTGTTCCCCATGCACAGCAGAGTGTGAGGGGCTCAGGTTCAGAGGGTAGTGTCACAGGTCTCCCATATGTCCAATAGGTATGACCTGGACAGATGAGGGTTAAGAGGATGTGTTGTGGGGGGATGTACATGTGCACTTGTGCAGCTCCAGGACTTGCATTCCCCATGACCTACTATTGTGACACAGTGCAGAGTGTTGTTGTCTGGCTGCAAAGTCATACATCACTGAGCCAGTGATGTATGACTTTGCAGTCATGCCTCCGCCATGGCATGTGTCTACTGATTGGTGAGCCTGCAGGGGAGTGACATGTGCTACATGCACACCATAGTGGCGCTGGCTATCAGGACATGGGTGCATCATGGTGTCTGTCGCTGGTATGCATCACATGCATTTCCTATTTGACTCTGGGCATCCCTTACATCCGGAAACCTGTACTGACTCAGTGGCAAGAGCTGTGATGTGTCCACACCGTGTCCTCTGCACTGTCCAACTACTGTGTACTTGGTGCATGTGTCAACACTGGGGTGTTGCAATCCAACAGACACCAGACAGATGGGTGCAAGGCCATGTGGGATGTGAGTGCCATGCTTGGCATCAGACTGACAATTGACTTCTCCTGTTCAATTAGTGCACTTTTAGCAATGTACAACTAATGATGCCAGGGCTTGCTCTGTGATGTGCTGTGCTCACAGTGGTGTGTGCGTTATGTGCAGGTGACTGATGTCTGTCTGTTTCCCCATTGTTTGCAGATACATCCACGGCCACGGAAGGGGACAGCTCCACGGACCAGGAGGAGCCGGAGAGCCAGACTGGGTCAGCAGCCGAGGAGTGGTCGGAGGGACCCAGTGGCACGGAGGGCGAGGGGAGCCACACCGAGGAGTCCTCAGCAGCATCCACCTCAGCTGAGGACCAGAGCAACTCGGAGGATGACTCCCTTGTGGAGGCGGGTGTCAGCAGCCACCACACCCCAGCTAGTGTTGCTGTCCCCGCCACCACCAGCACCACCACCGCCCTCCCATCGGCTCCCATTCCCCAGGTCCGTGGAGGCTCCCATGTCCGGGAGCGTGTCTCCTTTGGGCCAGGCACCGCACCCCCTGCCCCTGTGTCCCCTGCTGCCCTGAGTGAGGAGTCTGTGTACCTCCTTCGCCAGCTCCATGTAGGGCAGACAGCCATGCTGAGTGTCCTCCATGCGCACACCGCGCTGTTGACTCAGCTGGTGTCGTTCATGGAGGGCATCTCATCGGGCATGTCTGACCTACAGAGGGGCAATAGGTCCATGGACTCCTCCCTGACGGCAGCAGTGTCCCTCCTCAAACGGTCCCTCACCCCTCCTGCCTCTGCTCCATCCACACTCCCCAGCACCTTACCCATCCCAGGCACACACACACCGGCACAGGCACACACCAGCACACACACATCCAGCACACTGACACACACGCCAATGACAAAACGCACACGCACGCACATTCAGGGGACTGAAGCCAGACTCACAGGGGATGGGGCCCTGGAACACACACACGCATCCACATGCACTGCGCAGTCCTCAGTTCCCTCTCCCTCCAAAGCACCCTCCCTTGCCTCACCTGCAACCCCAAAGTCACAGCAGCTCTTCCTCTGTGACCTCGGCCTCTTCCCCACCGATGAAGCTGCTCCAGCATACCGGGGGAAGAGGAAGCCCACCCACACGGAGCAGAGTGCCCCTCGCCCCCGGACACCCTCCCCCAGGCGCAGACGGACTGAGGCCCCCACCCGCAAGTCCCCCCGGAGTGGTAAGAGCAAGACCCCGCCACCGCCCTGCAGCTCAGGCACAAGGTCTCCGTCCTCCATCCCTCAGGCCCCCACTGCACAGGTGCCCCCACCACACCCTGCCCCAGGTTCCCCCACCCACAGATATACCATCCCCAAGAGGATCCGGCCTTCTCCCCCTGCCACTTGCTCTCCCAGCACCACACCCCCCGCTGCGCTTGTCTGTGCCACTGATGTGGTGAGGGTGTCCTCCCCCTCTGTCCAACCCACCTTGCCTGTTCCCCATTCTCCTCCCCTGGAGGTAGGCACTGCAGTGGAGTCCACTACCGCCCTGTCTGACTTGGGCACTGCAGTGGCGGACCTGTCCACCCCATCTGCAGGGTCCACTGCAGTTGTGCCGGCACCCACGACATCTGAGTCATGCCCCCCAGTTGTGCCGGCACACACCATGTCAGACACCTCCACTGCAGTTGTCAGTGGCTCTCCAGCACCCACCACCCCTTCCCTGACTCCCCCTGGTGAGCCCTGATCCTGTCCCTGCGGTGCCTGGCCTGCCCCCCGGTTGCCCCTCCTAGTGGATTGTCCCTGGTATTGTGCAGGCATGCGTAGGGTGACATCTGCCAGTGTCACCCTGTTTGAACTTTGACAATGGACTGGCCATTGGCCTTTGCTCTAATTTCTTCTGGACGTCGTTATCAAACAACACATATGCTGAATAAAGCAACTTTCTTTTCTCTAGTGCTCATGCTTCAGATGTACATGTTGTTGGTGCAGCTAACCATGCCCTTGCTGCAGTGATGGTGATATCTGGTCTCATGATTATGAAGTGTTACTGTGCAGGAACCCATGTGGTCCAGGGGGAATGTGTCCTATCATGTGGTGTATCCATGTCATCAATAGCAGCATCTGAGGGTGTCATGTGTTCAGTATTTGGCAATGGGTTTCCTACTTACATTGGCAATTTCATATCTGTGGCTTCCACCCCTGCACATCTGTTGTGCCTGCCATCGTTGCATTTGTCTACTTCCCTGACCGTGTTGCCATCTCCAGTGGACATGCAGGTTTGGGCATCAATGGGGAGGGACTCATCCGTGTAGTCAGTGCAACATTGCTATACAAGTGTGTTGGATCTGTGCTGATGATTCCGTTGGCACATCCATGACCAGGCTGATGTGATGGGAGCCCTCATTTGGTGCTAATTGTTGATTGTGTGACCAAGTGCTCAGCTGACATGATGGGGCCCTACTGAGGCAACATATGGCACAGCTTTCCTCACACAGGAGTGGAGTCCCCTCATGGCAGTGTGTACACGTGTGACATTGCCTGCGCCCAAGGTGTGTGTTGTATGTGCATGTCTGTGTGTTCACTTCCATTCATCTGCGCATGCTGTGATCCCTAGTGTTGTACCTGTTTGTGATGCTTGCTGACTTGAGCTATGTTCCCCCAAAGTCTTCTCCCTGTGTTCTCTGTGATGTGGGTGCATGGCACATTACTGGTCATCAGGGTGTCACCCATAGGTGTGTTTGCTGTCAGGGCAGAGTTTGTGTGCAGACGCAGATGGGTCACAGTCAGGTTTCCCTTTGGCACTTGTTGTTTGCCCCTGTCATGTGATTTCCAGTTTGTGTTATCTTTCAGTGATTGTGACACGTTGTGTGTGTGACTGCTGGCACTCCTTAGGGTCCGGGCTGCAATGTTGGTTGTTGTCTATGTGTGTTCTTTGTGGGTGACCTTGGCTTCTTCATTGGTGTGTGACTGTGGCTGGGATCCCATTGGTCGGTGTGGTATTGCCGTCATGTCCATGTACAGCGTAGTGTGCAGTGTGTCAGACATTCAGGAGTCTTGTTGAGTGTCCATGTGTGATGTGTTTCTACACCTTGGTTCCCACCCACCACCCTGGAATAGTCATGGGTGCATGTGCAATGTCACCAGTGCATGTGTACTTCACTGCTGCACATTGTTGGAGGTCGAGGGGTGTGGTCTTGAGTGTGTGCAGATGAGAGTTGTTGCCCGGCTAGTCCCCTGCCTCCATGTTGGCCTTGGCTTACTGGCCATGCTGATTGATTTGTGCTTGTGTAGGTGTGATGGTAGTTTGTTGCTCAGGACACCTGACTGTGGTTCACAGTGTGAACGACATTTAGCTTTGTCATCACAGTGGTATTTTTATTCAGCCCAGGGTCACCACATTGTGGGGGCCCTGGGGGTGGTGCTGTGGTGTGTCTGTGACTTGCTGTGTCAGTTGTTGTTCCTACGTGCCTGTGTGACATGTGTGTTTTGTGCTCCCTCTCACCTGTCAATGCCTGCTTGCCCACATAGGGGATTTGGATCCATGAGTTACCTTAGTGTGGCAGTGTATGCACATCTGTATGATTGGTATTCAGCTCTCCTCATGTGTTGTGTTGTTGCCTGGGGACACTGGCACCCCCACCCCTCACCTGCTGTGTATGATGACAGTGTTGGTCTGCCTGTTTGTGTTTGTGCATCTGCACCACTGCATTGGCATATCTTGGGTGTGCCATTGGCTGTATGTTGTTTGGTGTGTTTCCCCTGCTGTCCCTGGGACTCCTAGGTCATCGGTCAGCACAGTGATCATGGTTTGTGTGTCCCATTGCTGCCATGGTATGGTATCTGTTCACCTCACATCTGCTGTCTCCACAGGGTATCTGCATTTGTGTGCCCATTGGTGCAAATATGTGGTTCTGCATTCTGATGGTCACTTCTGTCATTGTGTCATTGATGACTGTTGACGGTCTCAGCCCCCATGGGTGTTGTTTGTCTGCACATGGCCAAAGGAATGTTTCATTTGCACTGCAGTATTTGGCTCCCCCAATTTATGTTGCAATGGGACACATACACTACTTTGCCACAGATGAGTTTTTGGTTCTGTGACCAGGAATGATCCATGCAGTTTGGCAGTTGCAGCTCTTTCTTTGTCAACAATTACCTTTTGGTCACTGTGATGATGAGGGTGTAGACCCCATTGCCACAATGGTCAAAATGTGCTTCAGCTATGGACCCCACACTTGCCTTTTGGTCACTGTGATGATGGGGGTTTAGACCCCATTGCCACAATGGTCAAAATGTGCTTCAGCTATGGACCCCACACTTGCCTTTTGGTCACTGTGATGATGGGGGTTTAGACCCCATTGCCACAATGGTCAAAATGTGCTTCAGCTATGGACCCCACACTTGCCTTTTGGTCACTGTGATGATGGGGGTTTAGACCCCATTGCCACAATGGTCAAAATGTGCTTCAGCTATGGACCCCACACTTGCCTTTTGGTCACTGTGATGATGGGGGTTTAGACCCCATTGCCACAATGGTCAAAATGTGCTTCAGCTATGGACCCCACACTTGCCTTTTGGTCACTGTGATGATGGGGGTTTAGACCCCATTGCCACAATGGTCAAAATGTGCTTCAGCTATGGACCCCACACTTGCCTTTTGGTCACTGTGATGATGGGGGTTTAGACCCCATTGCCACAATGGTCAAAATGTGCTTCAGCTATGGACCCCACACTTGCCTTTTGGTCACTGTGATGATGGGGGTTTAGACCCCATTGCCACAATGGTCAAAATGTGCTTCAGCTATGGACCCCACACTTACCTTTTGGTCACTGTGATGATGGGGGTTTAGGCCCCATTGCCACAATGGTCATGGGCTGCTTGCATTGTGGGTGCCACACACATATATGTGTGGCACATGTGCTAGGGGTCACATTGTATGTTCAAAGTCATGTTCGGTGTTGTAGGCATTTGACACAGCCTACACACGCTTGTCATGGTGGTGGGGGGATGTCTTTATCTTGCATTCCCTAGGTTGTGGTGTGCTGGTTGTGTCATGCATTGTCCATCCTATGAGTGGGGGTGGTAGTAGTGGTAGGCATCCTGCCCCCCTGGCTAAGGGTGGTAGTAGTGGTAGGCATCCTGCCCCCCTGGCTAAGGGTGGTAGTAGTGGTAGGCATCCTGCCCCCCTGGCTAAGGGTGGTAGTAGTGGTAGGCATCCTGCCCCCCTGGGTGAGGGTGGTAGTAGTGGTGGGCATCCTGCCCCCTGGCTAAGGGTGGTAGTAGTGGTGGGCATCCTGCCCCCTGGCTAAGGGTGGTAGTAGTGGTAGGCATCCTGCCCCCCGTGGGTGAGGGTGGTAGTAGTGGTGGGCATCCTGCCCCCTGGCTAAGGGTGGTAGTAGTGGTGGGCATCCTGCCCCCTGGCTAAGGGTGGTAGTAGTGGTAGGCATCCTGCCCCCCTGGCTAAGGGTGGTAGTAGTGGTAGGCATCCTGCCCCCTGGCTAAGGGTGGTAGTAGTGGTAGGCATCCTGCCCCCCTGGGTGAGGGTGGTAGTAGTGGTGGGCATCCTGCCCCCTGGCTAAGGGTGGTAGTAGTGGTGGGCATCCTGCCCCCTGGCTAAGGGTGGTAGTAGTGGTGGGCATCCTGCCCCCTGGCTAAGGGTGGTAGTAGTGGTAGGCATCCTGCCCCCCTGGGTGAGGGTGGTAGTAGTGGTGGGCATCCTGCCCCCTGGCTAAGGGTGGTAGTAGTGGTGGGCATCCTGCCCCCTGGCTAAGGGTGGTAGTAGTGGTAGGCATCCTGCCCCCTGGCTAAGGGTGGTAGTAGTGGTAGGCATCCTGCCCCCTGGCTAAGGGTGGTAGTAGTGGTAGGCATCCTGCCCCCTGGCTAAGGGTGGTAGTAGTGGTAGGCATCCAGCCCCCCTGGGTTGGGGTGGTGGCGCGCATTCAGGCCCCTGTGTGCATATGTGGCATTGGTGATGGGCATCCCGCCCCTATGGTGCTGCTGTTGCTGGTGTAAGTATATTCAGATTCCCAGTGTATGTGTGTGATGTGTCGTGTACGTGTTGTATGTGTTTTGTGGTTGGTGTCTGACTTACCTTCTGCGCCGTACGCGTCCGTGCCTGTTCCGGTAGTAGATGTAGAATATTGGTATGATCGGGACGAAGGGATTCATGGTTGGTTCGTGTCGTTCGTCCTTCTCGCTGCTTCGCGTCGTCCCGCCGCTCGCTTCGCCCTCGCCGCTCGCGTCGTCCTCGTCGGTGCCGTGTTCGTCTCGTAGCCGTGGATCGTGTTGTGGCGCGATTCGGAGCTTATGTGCGCCTCTCCCGGATGCTTTGACGTGCCGTGCGTAGCGACGGGTCCGGCGCGTACGGGAAGCGCATCGTACTCTGTCCGGCCGGACGGGGCTGCATTTTCCCTTCCGTGCGACTCGATCTCGGCGCTTCCGGATTCGCCCGGTCGGAGAACAGGACCTGGTTTGGGTGAGTACGGCTCGGCCGGAATTTTTGCTGCTGTGCGCATCGTACTTGCTCGTCTCGGTGTGTTGGGACGGATCGGTCGGGAAACTGGCTTTCGCATGGCTTTTTTCCCGACCGAATGGTATTGGGTGCGCTCCGACCGAGATCGGAATTAATTTGGCAGCACTTAAGTTAAGCATTAGCCGAAGACATCCTGTATTCAGAGACTAAATTGTCCGCTTTGTGGAATCCATTTTATATTTCTGGCAGCCATTTTGGTTGCCATGTGCTCGTCATGTGCTCTGTCCTACCTTCCTGTTAACTGCTCTTGAAATCTGCCTAGAGACGAGTTATATTTAGTCTTTTTTGCTTTACACATGCTCAGTTGAGCTCGCAGCTGTCTATGCAGCTGTTCCGAGTTTATAAATGTCAGGATGTGTCTACTAGAAGTAGAAACTGTTAGCTCCACCCACTTGTCGACTGTGCATTTTTTGTATGACCTTATATGTACCTAAAACCAGCATTTTGTGTTTGTACCGCCTTCATTTGAGCCCCTGTGTGGGTATAAAAGGACCAAGGTCCTTCCATTCGGTGTGCTACTTCATGCATTACCGAAGGGTGCTGTGTGAATGTAGTTCCACCTCATGAGGTTTAATAAACTCTGTCTTTTCTATTCCAGTTTCTGTGCCAACTTCTTCCTATTGGTCTGAGGACTCTGTGCAGAAAGGGAGAACCCCTAAGCACTGGTAGGCCTTGTTGAGGCTCACCACCACAAATTGGCGCTTCCAACGTGGGGCTCATCGGCGACTCGGATGCCCGAAGGATTGGTCGAGACGAAGGATTGGAATCTCGCTTCTGGACGCGATCGCTGCCTGAGGAGACCCGAGTCTTGGCACCCACGGCGTTTTTCCTTTCTTTCTGATCTGACCATCCCGGCGGCGCCGGTCCTCGACTGAGATCTCTTCTGTTGATTCGCTGTGCAGTGACCATTTGGTCGATTTTGAGACCTTGGCAGTTGGAACCTGGACACCATTTGATTGGTAAGAGCCGTTTTGCGGCACTTGCTGTTGGTTTGATGCCTTTGATTGGTAAGGTAGTTTAGTAACACTTACTGCGGCTTTGTTTGTATGATTGGCCAATTTTGGAATCTGTTTTGTAATTATATATGTATTGCAATACATATAGGCAGGTAATGAGGAGAATTTTCTCTATTTAAAATTGTTTGAACAGCGCAACGTACGAAGAGTACCTTAAGCGCTACTTTGATTATAATACTGCATATTCTGCACTATTTTTTTTTTGGCATGCCTGTTTTCAGCACACTTCGTAGGATGTGTTGCTTTTGTAGTGGTACCAATTTGAGACTTGACGAAGCACAACCAGCCCCCCGGAGGGGACGCCTAATAGGGATATGTATATTAAGTATGGTATTTCTTCTATAATGTACTGCACGTTATGGAATAAATATACTAGTAAAGATCCTGAGTTGCGTTGGCCGATGTATGGGTCATTTGATTTGCGAAAGATTCAGTATGTGGAACAATGTATGTTTAAACGAAAGACTAGGCAAGATATGTTTGATTGTGTGCGAATGTGGGAGAAAGAAGTGTGTGAGCGAATGAAGCGTGAGCAAGCCTTGATTGACAAAGAACAGCGAAAGACCATTTATGCGAAAGCATTAGAGTTAAAAAACAAGGAGATGAAAGAAATTAAAGAGAGGGAAGATAGGGAACGCCATTTACAGGTAACTGGCCAATACGCTGTTAGGCAGCCCCTTTATCCTATCCTTAATAAACCGCAAGATGATTTCTTGTTATTAGATCGTTCTCCACCTCCGTATATTTTTTCTTCCGCTCCTCATGAGTCAGATGAGGACTCTTTTTCAGACCAGGACAAAGCTCGAGAAACTCGCTCAATGTTATCTACTGGGCGTGCATCTGACATTAGATCTGCTGCGCGTAAAGCCGTTCGTAGTACTACCACTGCTTCTGAACTTTTAGATAGTATAAAAGGATGGCAGGAAAGGGAGCAAATATATTTTACCGATACATTTGCTGCAGAGGTTATTGAACGATTTAGGAAGCATTCGGTAGAAATGGAGCCCGATGATGTAGCAGCTGATTGTAAACAATTACGTGACGGTCTTTTTGTCTTCTCCCAGGTGGCTGACACGATCAGACGCTTGGTTAAACTGCGTGTTGAAGCAGCCCGTTTGCGAGAGGAGAAAAAGGCAGCAGAAGCAGCTGCACTAGCATCTCAGATCAGCATGGCACGAACTTCTACTCCTGAAACAGACAAGAATGTTGTAATTCATGTGAAACCCATGCGGGAAGCCGCGCCTTTATATGTTCCTCCTAAAGGAACGGGTGCAGATGATGATAAGACTTCTATTAATGCGAAAGGGTACTTTATTTATAATTGGGTTTACACTCCTTGGAATAGAGCAGATGTTATGGCCCTTAAAAATGCATTGCCTGACCCGCGAAAGAATCCAGCAGCCTTTTATGAGGAAGTTGAGGGTGCAATTAGCTCTTGTACTATGACTTTGTCTGATATTGATTTGTTTTTTGGATTAATATTACCGCCTGATATGTGGAGAACTGTGCGTAAAATTGATGATAATGCGACATTTGGAGCATTGTGGAAAGATTTAGAGCGGTTAGATGAAGATAGAGAACCTGCACAGAAACCGTGTCAGTTAATTTTAAATCTTCCGGCAGCTATATTAGTTAAGTTAAAGACGATCATTCCCCCTAAAAAGATAGATTGGACAGTGTTAGCGTCTTGCAAGCAAAAGGTAGATGAATCAGTTTCTGACTTTTTCACACGCTTTGAAGAGGCATTCCACGATTTTAGTGGCCAGTCATTGATAGATGACACGGGTAGGCATCTGTTTGTTGATAAATATGTCGCAAACCTTTTGCCAGGGATAGCTAGTCGCTTAAAGGCCAGTGAGAGTTCATGGACTACCTCTTCTCCGGTTTCTCTTTTAACTATGGCTCAGTATTATGAGCGACAAGAATTAGAAACTAAAGGTAATGAGGACAAAAAGTCTAAAGAGTTGAAAACAAAGGTTATGTTGGCTCAAGCTTATGGTCCGCCTTCTAGAGGTCATGATAGAGGTGGACGTGGATCTTATGGTTCGTCCTTTCCTTCCTATACTCGTTCGAATTTGTCTGTTGATCAGTGTGCGTACTGCAAAAAATTTGGACATTGGCTTTCTGATTGTCCAGTACTGCGTGCTCAGCAGAATCTACGTGGTCGGGGACAAATGAGAAATCGTTCAGGATATCCAGGGCCTAGAGGAAGCGCGAATGATCGTGCTCGGTTTGATGCTAATACACGTGGGCAGGATGGGTTTAACACTTTTGATAGAAGGAACCAATATCAAATGTCTGACTATGTGCCCTCTGATTTTCAAGATTCTGCTTATGCATAGGATTGCCTAGGATGGGGTAAGGAATCGGTTGAAGTTCCAGTAGATCAGAGGGGTCCCTATGTTACAGCACATGTTTTGGGCTCTACTGATCAGTTTCTGGTTGATACAGGAGCTACTCGTAGCGCCTTGTCTAAACAATTGGTTCCAAGGGCTCCCCTGTCTGGCTTAACCATCACATCGATAGGTTTCGATGGAACACCTTCCCTTAGCCCATTGTCACAACCACTTGCATTCGATGTTGATAAGTTTACTGCTCCATGTCCGTTTTTGCTTTCTCCAAACACACCAGACAATATTGTGGGTCTTGATATGCTTAAATATTTCAGGGCTACGATACGGTGTTCTCCGGAAGGAGTACGGGTTATTTTGAATGACAACTACCCTGTGATTGAGAGATCTTGTATTGTTAAAGAGGACATTGCACTAGCCTCACTCCCTAGTACTTTGTGGGCTACTTCGGACACTGATGTAGGACAAATGGTTATTCCACCAGTACATATTAGTGTCAAGGAGGGCGCTTTATTGCCAAGACTGCCTCAGTATAAAATTTCTCGAGAAGGAGAAGAAGCACTCACACGTATTGTACATGATTTAATTAAGGTGGGGGTTGTGGAAGAAGTTCCTTACAATGTTTGCAATAGTCCGATTCTTCCCATTTTGAAAAAAGATACTGACACTAGGATCTATAGATTTATCATCGATTTGAGAGAAGTTAACAAGATTGTAGTACCACAGTACCCTGTAGTATCTGACATAACGACATTGCTTACCCTGGTCCCTCCAACAGCAACTACATTTTCTGTAATTGATCTGAAGAATGCTTTCTTCTCGATTCTTATTCATCCTGATAGCCGATATTTGTTCGGTTTCACTTTGAATAATAGATCATACAGATTTTGTAGAGTTCCTCAAGGCTATACTGAGAGTCCTAGTATTTACAGTCAAGCATTGAAGAGACAGCTTGATTCCTTTACCTTGCCTAAAGGAGTGGCTCTCATACAATATGTCGATGACATCTTGTTGGCAGCTGATACACCTGAGCAGTGTGAGAAATGCACTTTGTCCTTGCTTTCTTTTCTTGCTACACACCACCATAAAGTATCACGGAAGAAATTGCAATATTGTAGACCGAAGGTGACCTATTTAGGACACCTTCTGTCTAAGGAGGGCCGTGCACTAACACCAGATCGCATTCAAGCAATTTTAGACACCCCAGTACCTTCCACGCAGAAAGATGTCCGTGCATTCATTGGTCTGACTTCGTTTTGCAGGCAATGGATATTGGGTTTTTCACACATTGTTAAACCCTTGCTAGCACTTTTGACTAAAAACACTCCGATCCCCCTTCCATGGACAGATGAATGTCAAAATGCTTTTTGTCAGTTGAGACAAGCTCTTTGCTCTGCACCAGTGTTAGGCACACCAGATTACACGAAGGCTTTTACACTCTATGTACATGAGAAAGAAGGATGTGCATTGTCAGTTTTAGTACAGACACACGGGGACAAACAGCGTCCTTGCGCATACCTTTCTGCAGTTCTTGATCCTGTTGCTCGTGCATTACCTGGGTGCTTCCGTTCAGTTGCAGCGACGGCTGTGTCCATACGTCAGAGTGAAGGGATAGTTTTGTCACACAAACTGTTGGTGCTAGTACCCCATGCAGTAGATGCCCTTTTGAATCAGACTAAGACTCAGCACTTAACTAGTGCTCGTTTGACAGGATACGAATTGACACTGCTAGCACCTCATATTACCTTGAAGAGATGTGCGACACTGAACCCAGCCACTTTGTTGCCATATCCTGCGACTCAGTCTCAGTCAAAGGAGCCTCACGATTGCATATTCCTTACTGAGGAGCAGACAAAGGGTCGCATCGATTTGCAAGATACGCCCCTTCCAGATGTAGATGGGGAACTGTGGGTTGATGGGTCCTGTCTGAAGTTACCAGATGGCACGACTTCAGCTGCTTATGCAATTACCACGCTTGAGACAGTAGTGGAAACAGCTCGCATACCTCAGAAGTCAGCTCAAGCAGCTGAACTAATAGCTTTGACACGAGCGTGTGAGCTTAGCACTGACTTGTGTGTGAACATTTACACGGATAGCCGCTATGCTTTTGGAGTGGTTCATGATTTTGGCCTACTCTGGAAGGAAAGAGGCTTTCTTACATCCCATGGGATGCAGATAATGCACGGAGAGTTAGTGCATAATCTCTTGACTGCACTTACATACCCAAAGAGAGTTGCTATTATGAAGTGTAGCGCACACAAGAAAGTGACTGACAAAATAGGACAAGGCAATGCCTTTGCAGACCGCGTAGCCCGTGAAACTGCGATGCAGCGAAGCACTACATCCATGTACGTAGTGAAATCACAAGCTGAGCGTTGGCATGATGCTAGAGAGGAAGTATTGGATATACAGAGATCTGCTTCTGTGGAAGAGTTTGAGCAATGGTCTAAAGAAGGAATGTTAGATGATGAGGGTTGTTGGCGTAACAAAGAAATGAATAAGTGGAAATTGCCTGCAGCCTATTTACAACCTATGGTTCAAATGGCACATGGGCTGGCACATGTTGGAGCTCTAGCAATAACTAAATTGCTTACACAAGTTTGGGAGCATCCTGAAATTGCTAGCACAGCCAAAAGAGTAGTACAGTCCTGTTTGATCTGTTGGCAGTATAATCCTGGAAAAGGGACACGAACTCCTACAGGAGGGTTTGCTACACCAACCGCACCTTTTGAAGTTTTGCAGATGGATTACATCCAACTCGAACGCTGCAATAATCTGAAATATGTCCTAGTGGTGGTATGTGCCTTCAGTAAGTGGATAGAGGCATACCCTACAAAGGATAATACTGCTCTCACCACAGCAAAGGTGCTTCTAAAGGAGTTTTTCCCTAGATACGGTGTTTGCAAACTTTTGTGGAGTGACAATGGACCTCATTTTATTGGGCAAGTTGTTGAGCATGTACTGAAAGGATTAGGGATCAAACAGAAATTCCATACAGTTTTCCACCCGCAATCAGCAGGATTGGTGGAAAGGTATAACGCTACTTTAAAATCAAAATTGGCGAAAATACTGGCTTCCACGTCTCTAAAGTGGCCAGATGCACTACCCTTGGCATTGTTGTCCATAAGATCGGTGCCACATTCACGATCAGGTCTTACCCCCTATGAGGTGGTGTTTGGGAGACCGATGAACATTTGGGGAATTCCTAAGCCACGCCCCATACATGATGTTCCTTGTGTTCTGATGAATGATTATTTGGCACAGTTAACCGACAGTTTGATTTCTATTCATCAACAGGTTCGAGAAGCTCTTCCTGACAGATCTACAGGTGAGGCCCACGAACTCCGTCCTGGTGATCACGTAATGGTCAAGGTCTTCGACAGATCAAACAGCTTGGAGCCGAGGTGGCGAGGACCAGAGCAGGTGCTCCTTGCGACAAGGACAGCAGTTCAAGTGACAAACAGAAAGAATTGGATCCACAGCACACACTGCAAACGCGTGTCGCCTGCCTTGGTGGAACCTGCTGTGTTGACCGACCATCGAGAGATTCTGGAGACGGAGAAAGGCCAAGCTATCTCACCTGATGAATCTGCGGAAGCCTTCCCGGACCACACGATCACTGGAGTATCCAGATATCAATTGAGACCGAGGAAAGAATCTGCAGTTTTGAAAAAGACTGGTTGAGCTACTGCCCTGGGTTAGTGAAACGGAGAGCCGATGTGGCAAGGGAGGGGGATCAGCCCTGCATTAGTGTAGTGACACCCGCCTTGGCCCATGGTGAAGAAATCAACGGCTGCCCAGGGAGAAGAGCTCCAACGATTGTTTTCAACAAGTTTTTAGAAAGATCAATCATTACTGTTGCTGAAATGAATAACAAAAGAATCATTTGTGCTGTAGGGTTTGTTGTTGCTATGGTGGCTATGGCAGCAATTACGTGGTACATCGAGAAGGTGGCTCCTGTTCGACAGCTTTTTGTTGCCACTACGCCAGTACCAGTGGAACACTACTACTTCACTCTTCCCTACCATGAGCAGAAGCATCGACAATCCTATCTAAACAATACCTTTATCCAGATGTTGCACCATACTCACAATGCTACAAATACTACCAACTGTTGGGTGTGTGGGATGATACCTGCACATCAAAAGAAAGGAGGAACACCTTTTATTCCTCTTCCATTTTCTCACAATGGTTCTTGTCAAGCTTGGTATGCGCTTTTGTTTGCATTTGGAAAGCCTTCAGTAGGTGGGATTATTTTTCAACTTAATAAAGTGTGTTATCAAAATAAAGAAGGTTATCCACAAGCCAAAGGGACTAAATGGGAATGGGAAGAGTATCAACCGGACAATATTTCAACACCATATGCCTTCACAAATGTGAGAATAATAAAGAACATTGGACCTTTTGTGATTTCTGTGACAAAAACTAAAGCAGATTTGTGTATCTGTAGTGTTGGAAGAATTCCAGTGGGGAGGAGCGAGTGTACTGTAATCCTGACCATTGAAGGTGCCAATAACAGCACTTTCACAGTTCCCCGCATAATACGTATTTTGTGTG